>RJWM01003145.1:0-113487 GCA_004363535.1 Dasyprocta punctata
AAAGTAAATTACAACATTAATGAACTGATATTAATATCCATTTTTATTTTTCAAAGGAAGTTCGTGCTTTAATAAACATTACAGCAAATATCTCTTGGGCAGTGTGAGAAGTGAAGAGTAGGAGTGACTTTCAGGTGATCCACTTTACAATCAAAAATGATCTCTGGCACCAAATCTTCCTGATGGCCTCCTTCATCTCCAAGTTTCTCAGTGCGTAGATCAGGGGGTTGAACATGGGGGCGAGGATGGTGTAGAAAAGAGCGAACACTTTGTCCTCTGGAAAGGTGATGGCTGGTCTGATGTAAATGAAGAGGACAGGCACAAAGAACAAAACCACAACCATGATGTGGGAGCTACAGGTGGACAGGGCTCTCCTGCGGCTCCCTGCAGGGTAAGCCCTGATGGTGACCAAAATGAGCATGTAAGACAGCATCACCACCACAAACACCACCAGACCCATCATGCCCGAATTGGCCACCACTAGTATCCCAGCTCTGTGTGTGTCGGTGCAGGCCAGTTTCAGTAAAGGGTACACATCACAGAAATAGTGGTCAATTTCATTGGGGCCACAGAATGGTAGGTTAATTGTGAGAAGGCACTGGACAGAGGAGTGCAGGAAGGCCCCTGAGCAGGAGGCAGTGACCGCCGCATTACACTTCTGCCTGTTCATGATGACCACATAGTGCAGGGGCTTGCAGATCGCCACGTAGCGGTCATAGGCCATCACCGTGAGAAGGAAGACCTCGATACCTCCAAAGAAGTGCATAGCAAAAAGCTGAGCCATGCAGCCAGTGTAAGAAATCACATTCCTTTCTTTCAGCAAGTCGGTGACTAGTTTGGGTGTCACCGTGGAAGTATAGCATACGTCTGAGAGAGCGAGGTAATTAAGGAAGAAGTACATGGGTTGGTCAATTAGCTGACTGCAAGTGATAGAAATCATGATTAGCACATTCCCCATCCAAATAGCTATGTAACAAAGTAAGAACAATAGAAAACACAGATTTTTAATTCTCTCGCTCTGGGAAAGTCCCAGCAGTGTAAATTCTGTGACGTTATTTGTATAATCCATGATCCAGTGCATTTAAAATTCAATAGATTTGGCTGAAAAAAAATGACAGACCAACATGAGAAGCATTGAATTAGAATGGAATACATCATAGTATAATAGAAATAAAATTAATAAATTGAACCTTCTCCCTTATTATTAGTATGGAATTAATTACATGCAAATTTCTTATGGAGAGGAAAGCCATACAATTTACTATCCTAGTCAGTTTGTATTTTGTAAGGAAAGTAAGTTATATTGATAGTTACACTTATGCAAGGCACAAAGATGTACATTGTTCCCACCCAGGCAACGTGCAGCTGGACTCAGGGAGGGAGCCCGTCTAACTGGGATTTGCTTGACTGTTTGCTAGGTTGGATGAGTCAGACTTTGGGTGAAGCCAGGTAGGGGATCTGGACAAATCCAAGGTGGAAGCTCCTCTTTGTTTAACATTTTCATCTTTTTACAGTGAAATTTTCATTTAAAGAAAATATACTAACATACCGTATCTTGCTCATCATGCTGTTTGCACTCAAGGTAAATATGGCATTTACCTCATCAAAATTCTGGTCTTTGGTAGAAAAAACATTGCCTATTTAGCAACACTACAGAAATCAATAAAGAAAACATGATATCACCCAAAGCCAAGGTAGCTATGATATTCCCCTCGATTTACATAGGCAGATGTAAAATGAAACTCCTTACACATGACAAATTGACAAATGCTGCCTGTGAGAGGGAGGAACATCAATGTTTAAAATCATAAGCAGCAGCACACATACATCTGCAATCATTTTTTAAATAACTAAATGATAACACACACTGATTTAAAATGATTTTATGGTCTTCTTTTTTTAATGTGACTAAATTATTTATTTTAAAATGATGATTTCATAAGCAGTGCAACTCAAGAAATATTTTTCAGAATATCACAATAAGTTTAGTATTCTGTCATCAGAAAAACATTCAATTTTTTTTAATCTTGGTTTCGATTATCAGTGCATGAATTTTCAGTGAAATAGGCAATATATATTTTAAGATTGCAAGCATAACTTTGGTTCCTTTTCAAGGGCCTTGATAATTTTGATAATTTGCTCCTGTAACCTTTGAAGAATTACATGATTCATATATGGAAAAAATGCTATAAAATGCATTGCAAGGAATTCCATTAGTTTATAGGCAGGATGGTTTGAAAAACTCTCTTTCTCCTGTATCTTTATCCAGTGTTAACTAGCTTCCATCTTCACCAAATAGGAAAACAGCTAAATGGATTGATGATTTTTTTCCTTCACTCAGTTTAATGTTCTTGGAAAACTGACTTTCCTATATTAATTCACATCCCATGACATCTAACTCTTCTCTAGAGTCTGTGTTTCCTTTTTGAAATATGAGAACTGTATCAAGATTGTTTTGGAACTCGTTAAGTTCTGTTGATGGTTGATAATGTCATTTTTAAAATATAATAGAAGGATGTGTGGGGTGATTGCTGATTTTTTCATGCATTTTTTGGACAACCGTTTAATTTAAGTCACTTCCAGTCCCCTCCTTCTCTGAGTCCTTTTCCTTCACAGCTCCTGGCCTCCTGGAGGGTGACAGAGATGCCTCATCTGTTAAAGTACAGTAGCTCTTTGTTCATTTCTAATTCATTGAGTATATCGCACTGTATTAAACTTTTACAATGCAGTTCTTTTCATTGCAATCATAGTCAAATCTATCACTGCTCCTCTACCTCCAGGGAACTACCCTTCAGACCTTAAAACTAGGAGATCTTCATCTCATTCATTTTTCCTACAATCCTTCCATTAATCTCATTACTAGCACTTAATTTGAACAGCCACATTGTTTAGTTTTTATTTAATTCTTTCAAAGCAGTTCTTGGAATAGTCAATTGTGGTGTATTATCTTCTTTATGTCCTCCCTAACTTGGTAACATAGTGTGTGTCAATGCATGAATTTTAGACTCAGTCAAGATTCCAAGCAAGTGGTTTTGCCATCTTTTCTGGCACAGGATATTTAGCTTGCTGGACACTCAGTTTCTCCCCTTTTAATGTGAGCATTTCCATTACCAATCTGCTCTGATTCCTCTCTTTAATTTTGCTTTCCCTCTTATGTTTATACATTGTTTAGGCACTTTGCATATAATGGAAAAAAATAAGAAATAGAAGTATACAAAACTTTAATAGAAAAATAGAAAGCTATTAACATTCAACTCAAAGTTATTGATTTAGTCTATAAAGTTTTGCAACTGACTTACAAGAGAAACAAAAATAATAC
The DNA here is from genome assembly GCA_004363535.1 of Dasyprocta punctata. Taxonomy (NCBI): domain Eukaryota; kingdom Metazoa; phylum Chordata; class Mammalia; order Rodentia; family Dasyproctidae; genus Dasyprocta; species Dasyprocta punctata. The sequence goes on from RJWM01003145.1 coordinate 3,320, forward strand.
TTAGTCTCTAGTTGGTGTTTACTATGTAGTGCTCTAAGCACTTTATTCAAACAAGGACTAGGAACCATTTTCTTGTCTGTGTTTTGCAGAAAGAAAAACAAATATTATTCATAATTTGATAAATATTAAGGATTGTTTTTAGACATATATAAATTTTTGTTATTATGTTAAGACTTACTACCTTGTTAACATGTCCAAACCTTTCTTAGAATTCTCCTAAGAATATATTTCCTTTTTCATCTTTCTTATAACCAAATTTTCTGACTCAAAAAGTCAAGGTTGAACTAATATATTTCCCTGCAATGTTAGAATTTTCTCTTGTAGACAATTCCAAACCTCCTGTGAACAAATTTTATTTCCCTCCTTGCTTACATCGTCCTGTTTTCATTACTTTTATCCAGGATTTTTGGTTGCTGTGACAAAATACCTGAGAATAACAATTTAAAGAGGAAAGTTTTATTTTGGCTCACGATTTCAGAAGTTTGGGTCCATGGTCAGTCGGCTCTGCACTGGCTGAAGATGCAGCAGAGCTGTTCAACTTCTACTGAGCATGCTGCAGGGAGAAAGGGAAAGAACCTGGGAGGAAGGTGCCAGGGACCAGCTGTTGTCTTCAAAGCCAGACCCACGGTGACTTCTTAAAGTTTCCACTTTGTCCTAGTAATGCTGTCAAATTATGAAGCCTTGGAAGAAGTTCGAGCCTGCATGGACACACTGTGTCCCGAAAGTTCATTACCTGGCAACCAGCACCTCAGAGAAACCCTCTAGGAACAACCTAGATCCCAACAATTACACATATCAATGTCTAGGATCCTGTGATATGATTCTAAATCTGAACATGTTACACACTTCATTCCTCACTGTGTATTTTTTTTCTGTTTGTCTATTCTGTGTAAAGTGCAACTTGTTTAATCCTCAATGCCTTTTATTTTTCTCTAATAAACCCTAGGTCGGATGCTGAATACTACTGTCATTTCCATCTTGGTCCAAAATCACTGAAAGCCTGGTGCTCACTTCCCTTTCTTTGCCTGTAGAGACATCATGTCTCTCTATCTATGGAGTCGAGTGTCAGGAGAGCTTGTAGAGAATGTAAAACTGTCCTTCCCATTGTCATCAACACATCCTTCCTTTTCTCTTGTGTGTGTGTGTGTGTGTGTCTGTGTGTGTGTCTGTGTGTCTGGGTGTGAGTGTTGCTGGGTACAGGACTCAGGGACTTGGCACCTGCTAGCCAAGCCCACTTTTACCACTAAGCTGCAGCCCATTTTGCTCTTGTTTTTTTTTTTCAAAAATTAAATAAATTTTTATTTTAAGAAATTTCAGATGTGATTTCTTTAATACTCATCAAGGTCACTTGATGAGGTTATCTTCAAGATAGCCCTTTTTAAAGGAGCTTGATGCTTAATGTAATCATTCCATCTACCTGAATAAGAATATAAAAGCAGTTATACAGTCATCCGTGAGTTCTGGAGGCAGCTTAGGTCCTTTACTCGCAAACTGATAAAAGGGAGCCTCCAGAGGTCTAAGTGTGCCTTTGTGGTAAGAGTAAGAATTTTAAATGTAGCTGTTGTAAATAATATTGGACAGAGTTCACCAGGCAATGTAATGCTCCCAGCAGGTTGATTGCTAACAAGATAGCAGACAGAAAATCTAGTGAGAAATTTTTATATGTTCATGTCCACAGCAAATGAGAAACTTCATTCTAAAAGTCATTGTAATGACCATTGTTCTTCTTTTACTTCCTTTTATTCTTGCTTCTTTCCTTCCTGCCTCCTTGCTTCTTTCCTTCTCTCCTTCCTTCCTTCTTCTCTTTTTTTTTTCTGTTTTCTGAGACAGGGTCTCTCTAAGTTGCCAAATTGGCCTCAAACTTGCTAATCCCCTGTCTCATCCTCACAAGTAGCTGAGATTAGAGTATGCTGACAAATACAACTTCATCTTTCCCTATTTTGTGTAACTTCCAGGTGCTGCAATATCTCTTGCTGTGTCCTAAGTTCTGATGAAAACCTTTCTCCATGGACAGGAATTCAAACTGATTCTTCCATAGGGGAACCTGTACTGAAAGGTGCTAGTATTCCATCCTGCTTTTCTACCTTTGCCATAATTCCAATTTCCTTTGTCAGTGAGAGGGCCCTAAGAAAATAAGATGCTGAAATTGAGGTAACATTTGTGGTGTATTTGAGAGCCATGAACACCCGGATTCCTCAACAGGTCCTGACAAACAGAGTCACTGCTCACTTTGTTTACACAGGAGAAAAACTTCTTATTGCCTGGAGATTGCATAACAACCTCATTTGAATCAATTTCCCTGCAAAATTATGGCTATTTTCTTGTTTTTTCTATTTTTTTATATTTTTACTTATGAGAAAAAAAAGCAGTAAAGAAACACAAAGAGCAAAAGAGACAAACACACAACAACAACAAACCCAAAATAATAGCAGTATAGGTTTACAAAACAAGATGATAGGAATTTGACAATGGTTGTAATATTGTATATTGTTACCTTCAAAAGATGTAGATTGTCTATGCCAATCTTCTTAAAATTGGTTCTCATAGGCCTCTTTTCTACTAGCTTGGTCTTAGAGGATGCTTGTACACTGCCAACATAAAAGTTCCTACATTTCATTATAGTGTGCTAGAAATAGTTCTCTTTTCTACTGCGATGATTGACAATCACCGGTATTCAATAGATAATCAATAGGTATCTGTGGATGATGCAAAATCATCTGAAATATGCTTTTTAAAAACTCAGGATAATTTGCTCAAATTACTCATTGATTAATGTTACTCAAGCAGGAGAATTCTATTCATATGTACCTGTTAATTGTTCCTTGTAATGTGTACATTTTACATTGGTGTATGGAGGAATTTCCCAGTTTATTTTCTAATTCACTCAGTTTTTGTCAGTACAATATTTTTTCTTCAACACAAAACTATTTTACATTTTTAATTGGCATATGTATGTTAAATAAATTAGTAACTCCATGTATATAGTGTGATGGTTTTGCCCAGAAGGTGGTTGCATCATGGATGCTAACACTGGATTTTCCTAATCATTCTGGCATGACTTCAGTTTACATTTTTTATTTCCAATGAAACAATTAGACAGAGAAAAATTCCTATAGGCATGTATGGATTCAGGCTTCTGGGGCATAAAATGATGGCCTCACCAAGTGAAAGACAAGATGCTTTAATACAAAAGAAATTTACTGATTAAAAGATTTTTGAATTTAGGAGTCAGCATTTACAGCACCTCAGTTAATGCTCCGGAAGTTGAGTAGAGTGTGTGGCTGCCAGCTGTGAGTGCAAACTAGTGAATGAGTCCCCTGTTTAGGTTGCTGTGAAAACCACTTTGTCACATGTCTCACAATCCAGAAGATTCAAATAGGTGTGTGCTATGAAGCATTTGCAAAAACTTTAATAAGAGAACTACAGCAGTGATACATAAAATGTTGGAAGAAAGAGCTATGTTCTTCTGTAGATAATGATTCCTCTTTGCAGAAACTGCTCCTGCGATGATATTGAGCTCTAACTAAACTTTAACAACAAGCCAAGAGTCACCAAATGATCGTGTTATGTGAACTTACTGTAGGAGCACAGGTGTCATCTGCCAACTGTAGGATTATTAGCACTGCTACATCATCAAGTAGAAATAACACCTTAGAGATCTGAACTGATAGGCTTAAGAAATGTCCATGAGATTCCAGCCAAAGTGTCTTGCTCCTCAGTCAGTACTTGTGGCTTCATGTGGAGTTGACTAGAAGGAAGTTTCAAATAATGTTGGTTTACATCTAGTTCTACATGAACATCTGGTGTGGAGGACCACCAGGATGGCTCTCCTTGAAAGAAGATAGTTTGTCTCCATTTAGCTAAACCTGTCCCTATTTCCGTGTACTGATAGATATTTGTTTATCCCCTCAATTGGCTTTAAGCTATGGAAATGTGTCTAGCTGAGGTACTGATGTGTAGATTTAAAGCAATGTTACAGGTCTGTGATGCCCTGCCTATGGCTCCAAAATAGTATGCATGAGCTGGGCCGAGTGAAGCCACTCTGTGCACTGGGAAGGAGCCCCAGTTTGTAAGGTTTTATGGACAATGAAAAGTAGATTTCATAAATGAAGACCTCCCCTGAAACAAGGCAAAAATATACGTTTTTAAATATGTAATCGTGAAAGTCAACAAATTTGCATCTACTGTATCATTTTGTCTGAAGTAGTCACAAAAGTCCACCCAAGTTTAAGGGGAGTGTGCACCTCATCAGTTAATGAGAATAGTGCCAATGTCACAGTGCAAGAACAGCATGTGAAACTTGGTACAGAATGCACATATATGGTCCCAGTACTCTGGGAGGCTGAGGCAGGAGGGTCACAAATATGAACACTGCTTGGACAACTTAGCACCTTAGCATGACCATATCTCAAAAATTAATTAATTTATAGATAAATGGCTGAGGAGATAGCTCAGTATGAAGGTCCTAGTTTCAATCTCTAATATTGCACACACACAATTTAAAAAATGAATAATTAAGAAAGAATATCTCGTAAAATGGGAAATACCATTGTGATCACATTTGAAAACTACTATCTGGCACCAACATCAAGTGTCCACCATGCATCGGTCTGCAGGGAGACTGTCAGCCCTGTGATTTCAAGGTAACTCCAGTGAAACCTCCCACCATGAAAGGGGCAGAAATTGTCCACAGAGAAATAGGCACACTTGCAGAGTTAAACTTGCTTTATTTCTCTCAACAACCCATGGCCTTACAAATGTCTTATTCATCGTGATGCTGCTGCATGCAGCATTGTCTGTGCAAGTGGTTTATTTCTCAGGGAAGGAGCCCTGGTACTGGATGCGACCCCTGCCGGGCACTCGCTCTTTCTCCTGTGTACATCCACCCCCTCCAAAGCCCTGCCAAAACCCTCACTTCTGTACCTCAAAGTGTGTCTGAGAGACGAGTCTTTATAGAGATAATTCATTTTAAATGAGTCTGTTTGGGTGGACCTCCTCTCAACTCACTGGATACATCATATAAAGAGAAAACCTGGACACACAAAAAAGACACGAGAGATGAGCACACAGAAGAGTCCATGGGAAGATGCAGGGAGGAAGTGGTCAGAAATAAATATGTGGATGGTGACTAAAATCTCAAGAGCAATTACAGAGAGAAGAATGGCTGGAGCAATGTGTGTTTTCATATGCATGCATTTTTCAGATATCTGTTCTTAATTTTCTACTTTCTCATACTTTATAATTTTATACTAAGTGCCCCTTACAAAGTCAATTTTATGAAACATTCTTTGGATACAGAATATGAGTAGAACTTGAACTAGATGAAACACTTGCACTGAAATTAACTTTGTCCAAAATGTTCAAGATGTAGTTTTTATTCAAAGAAGAATAAAATAAGACTATCTTTGTATAAGGAACTTTCTTAGTGGAAAAATAAAAATGTTAATTTTAAAGTATGTTTAGGTACTATGTGTGTGTGTGTATATATATATATATGTATATATATTTAGGTACTATATATACATATGTATGTATGTATGATACATTATGTATACTATAAACATTTATAAGTGTTTATAAATGCTAGAAGGGAAAGGAATTGAATTTTCTACTCATCTCTTAACATCAAGAGAAAAATTAATGTTCTGTGCTCTCTGAAATCCTGGGAGCAGAATTGTATAAAATATGTGTCTCCTTTACCACATAGATTTCTACTAGGCTATGACACAAAAGTGTCATACCAGACTTATATTGGAAAGAAAAATGCAAGAGAAACTAATTCATTAATATTCAAAATAAGAATCAAATTAAGGAGGATGGAAGCAGGTATGTGAAAACACCAAAAGAACAAGCATGAAAATAAAACTTAACCTGACCCATGCAGGAGAGATGTGAGCAAATGTTAGAGACTCAGCTTTGGAGGGTAGCAAGCTCTGATGTGTACAGTGCATGCTTGAAACAAACAATGCATACTGATTGTACATATTTGTGGGTAGAGTATGATATAAATAACGCACATGCGATCTGTAACTAAGTAAGAATAATTAACATAAACATCTCCTTGAACTTTTACCCTTCCTTTGTGAGAGGAACATTGAAAATCTTCTAATATACTTCTTTTTAAATATACGGTAAATTATAGTCATCACCCTGTGCAACAGAATGCTGCAACTTATTCCTCCTACCTACCTGCAATTATGCTTTCATATTATTCCATATTAATTCTTCCACTCACTATTGAGCCACACAATGAAATCCTAAATTGGATTGCATTGTACTTGCTTCCTTTCTGTGCTATTTTGAGGACACTACATTTTCCTGATGACATCCTTCATTTCTAGGTTTCTTAATGTATAAATCAGAGGACTGAACATCAGAGCAACAATAGTATTGAAGAGAGCAAATACTTTGCCTTCAGGAAAAGTTCTGTTCAGTCTTATGTAAATGAGGAGCACAGGCACAAAGAACCGCACTGCAACAGTTGCAGGACAAATGCAGGTGGAGACAGCTTTGGAAAGGCTCTCAGCAGGGCAAGCTCTAATACTGTACAATATCCGAACTTAAGACACCATCAGAATCACAAAGGTCACCAAAGCAATCAGACCTGAATTAACAATGACTAAGAGACCAACTTTATGTGTGTGTGGGCAAGCCAATTTCAGCAATGCATACACATCACAGAAGTAACGATCTATCTCTTTTGGGCCACAGAACGACAAGAAGATAGTGAGAAGGAACTGACTGGTAGAGTGTATGAATCCCCCAGTACAGCACACTGTGATGATCCAGTTATATCTTTGCCTGCTCATGATGACAGAGTAGTGCAGTGACCTGTAGATTACCACATAACGGTCACAGGCCATCCCTGTTAGGATGAAAATCTGATGGCTCTGAGAAAGTAAACTAAGTTAAAAAACCATTTATTATCTCTATGATTCAGTGTCCTCTATTGTAAAATGAATTTACTTGTTAAAGTTACTTGAGGATTTTAAGTTAATGCCTACAAGGAGTTTTGAAAACCTTTAGGCACAAGGGAATGCATAATTCTAAGGCAATACTACTAAGTATTACTAAGTATTAATATTCCCTTAACAATCACTAAATATTTCCTTAAAGATTTAAAACAAATGCAGAAATAAATTATTCAGTAGTGGAAATCAGTGTCATAACAATTACTACAAACAACGGGGCTAAGCGGCAAAGTATATACAGATAAAATAAACATGTACTCAAATTTTGACATACCCTCTTGTTTTTATTTAGTAACCTGGTTAGGGTCTCTGGTTAATTTTACTTTTTCTCTGTTTATTTTTGTGGTGACTGGGAATCAATCATTATGATGATACTTACTTCAAGCATCTTATTTGTTCTTGCAATTTGGACTTCTTCAATTTTTTTCACTGTTTCTTAATCAATACTTGCTGACTTGCTACTGAAAGTTCTAACCAAGCCTTTTTCTTATTTGAAGTTTCCTACCCAAGTGAGCATCAAGTCCCTGTATGCATGTCACTCTGAAAAGTCACATCTCACTCACAGTTGGCCACTCCTTGAATTTATTGCCAGTTGAATCTTAAAATACGTTAATATGTCCAATTCAAAGAGAAGCCTGCATTCAAGTTTACCTGACAGTCATTCATTTTCTAAACAATGAAATGAAAAATAGCTATCCCACAGGCAGACAGGGCAATGGGAAAGAAAAAAAGTAATTCCTCACAAATCTTCTCAACCCTCAATTGTTATTAATCCTTTCCTTTTACTTCCTTGATACTGTGTTCTCCTTACCTCATTGAACTTCTGATATTTCTACTGTTCAGATTACATTGCTTCTGGATTTTCATTTCACTCTGCAACGACCACTAACAGAGACAACTGACACCTCATTCAGCCATTGTTTCACACAAACAATGACAAATAAAACACTCAAATCAACACTTTGAAAGCAATGAAATAATTTGAATATTCAAATGAGTCCAATCACAACCTGTGCTTGCATCATTGAAATTATTTCTAGAGACTGCCAAACTCTCAGGATTACTAAATACATCATGCAAATGCTCTAACCTGCATCATGTGTAGGTCTGGGTGTGTTCTGGAGCATTGCTTATTCTTTCTACATTGCTAGGATTTACCTTCAGAAATGACAGACTCACCGGTTTCATGTCTTTGAGTAGCTAGAGTAGGATCTGGATTATAAATGATAAAAAAGCTGTAGTTAGCTGTGCGAGTTTAGGAATCTTAGTCATCATATGTCCTCCAGGACCCAGATTTAATTACCCTAAACTTCACACACACAAAACTTTTGTGATGAAAATAAATTTGAAGGAGTTTTTGAAGGTCACATTATTTCCCTCAGGCCAACGAATTGAGGACAGAAGGCTAGCTCTGGCTTTTACAGTAGATAATGTTATTTATTTATTTATTTAAGTGTATTTGTTGTGCTTTCTGGGAAAATTAGAGTGGCTGCTAGGTAGAATTTCAGAGGAGAGGGAAAAAAATGTAGTGAACCTTAGTATTGTTTGTGCAGGTTTAGAAAATTTCCATCCAAAGAATTTGTAAGAAGAGAAAAACTTTTAATTAACTTCTGTAATTGACTTCTGCCCAAATCTTTTTGACTAGGTTCATGCAGTTTTTAAATGGTTGGCTGACATTCGACCCAAGATTTAACAAATGCTCCTTTCATTTAAAGTTCATATCCTTCTACTTGGGCTTTTAGATGTGACTTTCCATGATAGATAAATACATGCCAAATACATCTGACTGTACTCTTAAAATTTTATAATGTTTCATTATTTATGATGTTTCAAAATTTTTTTCTGAAGGAACATTTTTAGAGTATTTGATCAAAAAGAGCATGTTGGTAGTGTGTACTATGAAGTCAAATAAATCTGAAGGTGTTATTTTCTCTTTGAAATTAATAGAAGATGATAGGAAAAGGAATAATATTTGTAATTCTCAGTGTATGTGTCTCAGGACATGTAGGCACTGTGTTATATTGTCTTCTTGATATTAGACAAGCGATACAGCTCAGTACAATACCATGTTTTTGTTTTTGTTTGTATCAGAAATTGAACTCATGACCTTGTGCTTGCAGGCAGGCACTTGTGCTGCTGAGCTAGATCCTACCATACCATTTTTATTAGTAACTTGTGAAGACTACACTGTATACAATAGCTCTCCAAAATAACTTGATATAATTTGCATTTCATATCAACATTTTCTTCTTCTTCTTACCGTACGTCATGCTGTCTTACTGTTGAAATTATCTTTTAAGATTTTATGCCATTTTAAATTTTAAGCAATGTTTTTCAGTAGTGCTTTGCTAATTTTATTTTTCAAATGCCTTCTCTATGCTTACATAGAAATGTTATTTGCTTGACATGAAAGATCCCTTTTTCATGTATACTGTTTCTTTTGGAAAAATCTGTCTTGGAATCCTAGTCTATTCTTCTCAGTAACTACAATTAATATATTTACACCATGCACATGTTGGTATGATTGTTAATGTCGGTCTATATGTATCTATTTTGTCTCTCTGACTTTTTGCAAACATAAAGGAAAGAATAACACATACAAAAAATGTACTCAAGAAAAATTTGTGTTTTTAAATCATTTGCCTTGATACTAATTCTTCCTCAAGAATTGTGATTGAATTAATGTCTGGCATCTATACATCTGGCATTGTGGTGAAACCTCTCAAGGTGAATGAGTCACCTTCACAGCACAGGTATGATCACCTCCTTTTTTTCACATTTTAAACAAAATTATCTGTGTGAACATTTTCATTATCTAATTAATTTTAGAATGCCATAATTTTAGCTGAATATCTCAAGTAATACAGAAAACAAACCTCAGTAATAAAATGAATTCATTTTCAGTTTGATAAATGACCTGTTTGTACTGTTTCTAAAGAACACTAAAACAGTTGATTCATCTGCTACATAAATTTCAAAGAAAAGAAGTATTAAAATTCTGCATCAGCATGAGAATCAATCATTCTATTTAACAAAGGTATCATTCCTTAGCTTATAATCTTTTTAGTATAGATATGCTTTTCTACTCATTCTCAGCCATACTAGTGAAATTTTCATTGCATTAAAAATTTTTCAGTTCCTGATTTTGACATTTGTAAAAGAATGATATGCATTCAGTGATTTGAATACAATATGCCATGTACACGTACTGATTACCCACAATGAACATGAGCATCATACGTCATTAATATGAGCCAAGGATAATATTGAGAAGAATGAAGATGAGGAAAGCAGATTAGAGGTGAGTGGAAAGTGGATTTAAAAAGAAACAAATACACATGTACCTACTTTCCAAGATGAATGTAAATGAATGTAAATTTCATATGCTGCAAACACGTACTAATACAATTAAAATAAAAAAAATAATGACCCTTGGTGCTGTCAAATAAACTTGAGCTGCTGCATAAAATTGCTTAGCATTGGTAGAACAAATCAATTATATTTTTTTTCTGAAAATATTTTTACACCAAACCTTTTTCAGAGCCTTTTTCATCTCTGAATTTCTCAGGGTATAGATTAGGGGATTGAACATAGGTGCAATAATGGTGTAAAATAGAGCAAATATTTTGTCTTCAGGGTAAGTGGTAGGGGGTCTCAGGAAAGCAAAGATGGAAGGTCCAAAAAACAAGATAACAACAGTGATGTGAGAGCCACAGGTAGACAGGGCTTTGCGTCTTCCCTCAGCTGAGTGATATCTTAATGTGAACAGTATGATGACATAAGACCCAAACAAGAGGACAAAGGTTACTAAGGCAACGACTCCTGAATTGGCAACCACGAGCACACCCGTGATGTAGGTATCAGTACATGCAACTTTGAGCAAAGGAAAAATATCACAGTAGTAGTTGTCAATTTCATTGGGACCACAGAAGGGCAGCCTGGTTATCATAGAAAACTGGGAAAAGGAATGGACAGCCCCACCAGCCCAGGCAGCCACAACAAGGAGGTTGCATCTAGTTCTGTTCATGATGATCACGTAGTAGAGAGGCTTGCAGATGGCAACATAGCGATCAAAGGCCATAACTGTGAGGATGAAGACTTCGGTTATTCCAAAGAAGTGCATGGCCAAGATCTGTAACATGCAGTGCCTGTAGGAGATGCTCTTTCTTTGTACTAGGAGATCACCAATCAACTTGGGTGTCACACAGGAGGTATAGCAGATGTCCATAGAGGACAAGTGACTGAGAAAATAGTACACTGGTTGATTAAAAAGAGAACTGCAGGGGATGGAGATGAATATCAGAAGGTTTCCCACCAGGATGGCCAGGTAACATAACAAAAAGAAGACGAAGTAAAACATTTGTATGTTCTGATCAGAAGAAAGACCCACGAGAATGAATTCTGATGTGTTCATCTGACTTTCCATATATGATACAGAAAGCACAAATAATTATCTGAGGAAAAATGAATTTAGGTCACAGCATTTGTAATAGGATCACAATCATATAAAGATTACCAAAAAAGTCACAGAAGCTACTCAAACAAGTCACAGAAACTAATACATAAATGAACATATTAATAATATTTGTATTTTTTCAGATTTCTCTACCAGCTGTGCTTGAAAAATTCAGCAAGGTGTCTATCATATTGGCAATACTGAGAATATAATACATTAAATTGTGAAAATATAATGACTAAAAATTGCCATTTAAAAATAAATGAAATTCTAGTTTTAATATTAATATTGAGATATAAGAAAAAATTCTTAATGCAATGCAGGACATTTATCTAATTTGTACTTTTTAATTTTATTCTTTGTCCACAGGGTTTTCAGTTTAGGTGATGGTCTCTACTCCCAGGAAGTGACAGAGTAGGTCCCTGAACTGCGTGCAGACACATAATCAGGGACCGTATTTATAATTTTTTAATTTCCTTGATTGTTAGCTGTGTGTTTGGTGGATAATCTACCTCAAAACACAAGGGTAAGAACTTCACTGTGGGCCCTGCATGTTAAACTGAAGAACACAATTTTGATGTTTGCATTACAAGACAAAAGGAAAAATGAAAGTAGAACAAAAAGTTGAAGTTTTTTGACAGTACATCTTGAAAAATCACAAGACAATCTGTATATACTTCTTACTTAAATTTTAGTGTGAAAAAGATATCTTCAGGCAAACTCTAAAATCAATAGTGTTAATGTTATAGAGGCAAAAAGTAATTGAAATGGACATGTAATTTAAAATCTGCACAATTAATATGTTTGGCTAAAATACATTATAGGTATCAAAAATGAAAGAAAGATGTTATGCAGTGTAACTGCAAACTGGGATCAGGAATCATTTGGCTCTTATCCATTGCGTGATCATTAATGACTTTGCATTAATAATTATTTATAAGGTCAGGGCAGAATTCATACAAAGACAATGGAAAAGTGTACTATAGTTAGCACTTCTGAGAACTGTTTTCCTCATTGGTGAAAAAGTAAACAGTATTCAGATGATATTTCCACTTTACTCCCAGATTATATGTGGCAACCATCTATGGCCCCATAGATTCCATTTATTAATATTATAAAACTTCTGCTACAACAATATGCATAGAGCAGTGAGGTTAGCTTTTCCCAAAAGGAGATAATCTCAATTTTATTTTTTTGTCAATATCTTCCTCCAACTTTCTGGTCTCTGTAGTATGAGGACAGTACCTCTTATCTTCAAAACTGTGTATAAGCAACAGGAATGCCACAAAACTTAATAAATTTTTCTAGTTTATTAAAATGTATGGGCACAATTATGATTACAAATGATCCCTTATTTACAAAAATGGTATTTTGGATATCAGAGATGAAAAATTGTTTTAAATAATAAAGAAAATCTAGTTATTAGAATTTTTTGAGTATTAAAATACCCTTATAACCCAAACATATTCTTTCCTGTATAGAAGGATCCAATTATAAATTGAATATTTCTCAGAGTTACAGAGTTTAATGATTTAAAGAGTTTAAAAAGTAGACACTCTAATTCTTCTTCAGTTGCCTGTTGTAAATGTTGGAAGATGTTTCAAATGCATAGCAGTGGGAGACACCTCTGTAATTCTCATGTCTTTAAGGGGGACACTGTAAGAGCACTGTCCAGTACACATCCATGGTTCTCAGGATGAATGTGTCCTATACCACATTCTGTTTGAAACCTTTACACAATTTCAGACTTTGAACTGTAGCCGTATAGCTGTTAATATTCAAACATGTGTACTGATAGTGGTAAGTCCTCACTCCTGCAAGTATTATTGCTGCAGCACTATGAACAACTGTAAGTTATAGGAACTGTAAACAGGAAATGAAGAGATATCCTTGAAATCTTTATGTCATTATGCATGAGGAGGGAAAAGAATATATTATGAAGTAAAAGTGTGCATTATTAGATCAATGAGGAAAAATTAAAACAAAATAATAAAATTCAATAAAGTCATATTTTATGCAAGCATTGCCTATGTGTCATCAAACTTTTGATGGTATACAAAGAATACTAGTCATCTAGATGCCTACAAATCTATATATTTGCCATCAAGTGAAATAATAAAATGAAATTTGGCTACATATATTTGTTTCTACCTTTGATTTAAACTTTATATGGTAGCTGATTTCAGAGATATACAGCCTTTCCAGATAAGCAGAAGATGTTACTCATCCAGCAGAGATTTGGACAATCTGTACAGTTTACTTGCAACAATTATTTCATATACATATTGTCAACAATTGTTTCACATATTTCACTTTCTGTTATATTTTGTGGTAAATTTTAGAAAAAAATACATCAAATTGTTGTAAGGTCCTTCATTCACAAAGTTGTTTTGTTCATGCAGGATAGTTTAACTTTTCTAAAATTGAATTTCAGCATTAATTAATCTGAAATACACCATGCATGGAAAGATGAATTGTGCATGAGATTATGACATGTAATCTCTTGGGAAAACAAAAGGCACATCACTAAGAATTATTTATCTTTACATTTTTCTCCCCTTTCTATCCATGAATGAATTAATAATTTTCTAAATCATTCTTCAAACAGACAGACACCTTCAATGATATGTGTTGTGACAAATAAAACCAAGCACTAACCTACATAACCTAGATTTTAGAAGGGAAATCTGAGCAGGCTAGATGTGATACATGTTTTAGTGCTGAGAAACAAAGAGGGAACTAATGAAGGAAGAAAAAAAGAAGGAAATAAGGAAACTAAAGAGAAGAAAGGGAAGAAGGAAAGAAAGAAGAAAAGAAAGGATGAAAGAAAGAGAAAAATCAATCCTATGAAATTTGTAACATTTAATTTTAAATAAGTAATTTTTGTGCTATGAAAACTAAACTAAAATGTCAGTTATCACCCTTGGTAGTATCATTGAATAGTTCTAATCACTCCTTATAAGGTACTGTTAACGTTTCTCCTGTAGCATAAGTAGTTTCATGATAAATATTCTTTTCTATTGGCACATTAGTATGTGCTTTTATCACAAACGTACTTTTCCTGACTCCGGTAAATCTAGACCATATTAGGAGAATGATATTTGAAAGGTGGGAATTTTTCCAAATGTTGGAATCTGGAATACTATTGACAACCTGAACATTTTGTTGTTTTTAAATGTGTTATCCAAAACAAACCCTGCTTGCAATACACAATGAAACTGAACACTGCCAAAGGTATTTTCACACTTGTACTAATGAACCATATCTGAATGCACACCACTAAATAATAGAATAAATGCCAAGTAGATCTAACATTTCTTAAGTAAAGCTCATTAGATTGATTACCTGTGCATTAATTATGGGTAATTGTCAAGTCAGTCTTATGTCACTCAGGAAAATATCTTGGTCACTCATTTATCATCTTCAGTTTTATAGCTACCAACTTTTTCGTAGTTTTTATATCTGAAATACAAGTTGTGTATAATGAGCCAAAAATCTATGTCATTTCCTAGAAAATGTCTTCCCATCTGTGTTCCTTTCATTTACAAGAAGATAATTCCACAATTTTCCAAAGAGAGTCGTGTCCTGTATTCATAATAAAATATTTATTCATTACATAAGAAAATTGTCTAGGATTTCAATTGCTGATGCAACTGTCTGGTACCTGCTCATACTTGAAGCAAACAAGAACATTTTGAAATATCTGTTAAAACAGCATGCATATTTTTGCTCTAAGACTTATTGCTCTTCTATTACATCTAAAAATATTTCACTGAATGAGCCACATATATGAAGAGAAGGACTCATAACTGTTAATTATTTTTGAAAGAGAAACTATTTTCCCAGAAGTGCTCCTTAAAGTAACATTACTAAATCGTCCAAAGTAAATTGCCCAGTGCTCCTGGGAATTTCCGGAATGTAAACCTAATGTCCATTTTTAGTATCAGTTACTCTATGGACACTGTGTCTCTAGAGGCCAGCAAGGTGATTCGTAACCCAGAGAAGCTCAGGAAATTCAGGAAATTCCTTTAGTTCTGACCACAGTTCTCCTCTAAAGAACAGAAGAAACACTTGGATAGACCTGCAGGACCATTTCAGTGTCCTTTGAAGGAAGTGTCTATTTCTGCAAATAATAAAAACAAGAAAAGGAGTGGAATAAAAGAGAGAGAGAAAGAGAGAGAGAGATTCCCAATAAAAGCCATGATTAAAATAAACACATATATACATATTATGAGAGTTGATTAATAAATCAGTGATCCATTAACTCATTATTTTCCACATAATAGTAATGAACTGTTATTTTGGTACTGGATGATTTGAAGTGCAAGATATAAAGACAACAAGATAATAACTAGAATGAATTAAAATTAGAACAAATATTCCACTCTTACTCATAGGTTGATACAGGCCACAAGTTTGTGACCAAAAAGTATTAACAAAAAGAAAAATGAAAAATACACATGTGCATTATGCATACACATCATATTCACTGAAGTGCCATTGTCTTCCTTTCTATAGAATGAAATGTCTGTATATCACACAAGGATGCTATGGTTGGGATATTGTTTAATTTATCTCTCCAGAGGCTGAAATACTTGTGTCTTTGTCCTAGGGTAGTACAATTGTGAACTGGTAGAAATTGCAGAGAGGGCTTCCAGATAATGGGAACATTGTCTTGGACAAGGGATCTCATGTGACCTCTCAAGCTCCAGTGAGGGCTCATTATGAAAGCAGCAAGCCTGCCCCCTCTTATTCTCTCTCTGCTGGTTTGCAGGGCTCTCATTTCCTCTTGCCTTTGCCCTCCAGGCCAGGAAGTGATACAACTCAGGGAAAGACAGGGCTGAGCTGGCTCTCAGTTGTTTGGAGATTCGGTTTCACAAGTGTGAGCTGAGTAACCCTTGTTTAAGAATATCCCATGTCTGATATTTTTTTTTACTGTGGCAAAAAGTGGAATAGCAGCAATCATGTAAGATTTTACTGCAAACATCAGCATTTTCTAGTATTTTGTGTAAATCAGATGAGTTCACTAAAACAATCCTCAATGTAGCCATAGTCAAAATATATGTACATATTTTTTTTGATACCTGGAATTGAACTCACAACCTCACGCTTGCCAGGCAGGTGCTTATGCCACTGAGCTAAATTCCCAGCCTTAATAAAAATGTTAATATACATTGCTTATTATTTTAGACATTTTAAGGGCTTATTTAAATATTTAAAAAATAATTTGATGAAATTACTTCCCCCATTATTCAAAATCAGATAAAAAGGAAAATGTCAAGAAATTAATCAACTTTCTCAAGATCACAGAGTTCATTTCAGAACAAAAATGTTTTTTTTTCTTATTTTTAACACATTCAGATGTGAAATGACTGGCCATAATACATGGAACTAGGAAGTAGGAAAATCAAACCAAAGGTAAAAAAGGGAAATGTAAATGAAAGCTAGTCAGGGGAAATGCTAATACATTGCACACAAATTGGTATAATATCAGGGGGAATGTAACTGCAATAAGTTAAAGTTGTTTGCCATAGACATTCAAACAAACATAACAAAAACAAGAAGAGATAGCCAAAAAAAAAGAAAGAAAGAAAAGAAAGAAAGAAAAAGAAAAAATAAGTCATTCAACAAAGAGTGAAATTAAAGGATAAATAAATATAAAGTAAATTGAAAATGATAAACCCATCATTAACAATAATTATACTAAATTAAAATTATCTTAACACTAAATTAAAAAGCAAAATTTGTTACATAAGAAACAAAACCTATAAAATCAAAGATTGGAAAAAGAAATATAATGCTAAGACCAATGAAAAGAGAAGTGGAGAAACTACAATGATTATACAAGGGTAATTTCAGTTTAAAAGATACCAAGGAAAATAAACAATATCATAATGATAAAGAGATCAAACAAGCAAAGATGGTTAGCATGGTGAAAAGATTACAACCTTAGTAATTGTGTTTCAAAATACATAGATCAACTCAGAATCATAGGAAAGAGATAATTCAGTATAGTCGTAGATTTCAATCCCTGAAAGTAAATAGTTAATAGAACAAATCAACCCAAAATTAGCCACCTGGACAACTCTTCTTGAATAAAGAGCAATTATCTCCATTTTGGCTAAACCTATCCCTGTCTCCATATGTACAGAGCTGGCTAGGCTAATTCTTTTCCCTTTCAATTGGCTTACACAATGTAAATAGGGCTGGCTGAGGTGCTGATGTAATCTTTGAAGCCAGAAGAAAGTCATTATTTCTCTGCCTGAGACTCCCAAGACATGGTTGAGCCTGGTGGGAAGAAAGAACCATGGCTCGAGAACTTTCCACTTGGTTCCAGCCTTCAGCTAAGAGGTGATGACTTCCAAGGGCAAAAAAGTTTACATATCAGAGCTGAAGCACCTGCCCCTGAAACATTAAATGGTACCTCAGTTCTGTTATACAGGTTGGTCTTTCTGCATATCCTTCTCTCTGCATATTACAGAGCTTCTTTCAGGCCTGCTACATAACCCAGTTCACAGTACTCAGATATTTCCTGCCATTCTCACAGTCACTCATCCTCAAGCCACTCCTTTCTTTATGAATTAATGAAATCTGGATTAGGCCCTGGGTCATGGCCTTTGTTCCACTGAATGTTCCTCTGGGCCAGACTCAGGACCCCTTGGTTCCCCATAATTATAAATATGTGTTAGTGTCCTTATTTTAGTCATGGGCAGAAATGGAAGTGATGAACTGGGATTAATTTGCTAGAATTCCACTAATGTGTCTATGGGATTACAATTCTTAACTTCCCAGACTGTGACAAGGATGGGAAAGGGATCTCTATAGTAAAAAGACTATAACCTTAGTAACAGTGCATCAAAATACATAAATCAACTGCAGAACCAAAGGAAATAGAGACAATTCAACATTGTCTTGGTTACTTTTCACTCGTTATTGAGATAGAATACCTGATGCTCAAAATTAGGGAAGGAAAGATTTATTTCTTGTAGGTTTTGGAGATTTTAGTCTATGTTCGGCTGACTAAAAGGCACGGCAGTGTGGTGGGGCAGCCATTTGTGGCGGCCACCAAACAGCAAGGCACAAACATCAAGAGAGAAGACATGGCTTCTTCTCGCCCTTACACTGTATGTTGGCTTCACCCCTGGGTGGGAGCAGCACTCACATTGCCAATCCCAGCACTAGACAACAAATCAATCGTGAACACCAGACTCAGCCCTGTCTATGATTACATGAGGATTAAAAGGGGGTCATCAGATCACACTATAACAAACATAGTTGGAGATTTTAATCCCTGAATGTCAATAGTTAATAGAACAAATCAACCCAAAATTAGCCAGGATGCAGTTGACTTGATCAACACTACCAGCTAAGTAAGTTGACTTGGCTATCTTTGCAGAACACTACGTACAATTTAGCAGAATGCACATTCTTGCCAAGTGACCTCAGAACAATTACCAAGGAACAATATATTCTGATCCATAAACCAAGATACCATAGATTTATATGAACTCTAGGGTTTCAAAGTATGTTTTCTGATCACACTGTAATAGAAAATACTAAAAAGGAATCTAGGAAATCAGCCACTGTGTAGAAATTATATAACAAATTCTAAATAAGTTCCTGGGTCAAGAAGAAATCAAAAGAAATTCTATTTTGATGTAAAAAACTTAAAGTACAGTATGTTTTTACTGCGATGTTGTCAATAAAGGAGGATTTATTAGAAATTCATAAACACAAACATTGATATTGAATAAAATGTCAGGTCTCAAGTTAATGTCTTCAACTGCCATTTTAAGGTTTCTAAAAAACAGTAGGCTAAACCAGAATAAAAAGAATAAAGGAAAATAATAAAGATGAAAGTGACAATCGAAAAGTGAAACAAAATTGAGAAACTTTCTAAAATTGATGCACTTCTTGCCATATTTCTCATGAGGAAAAATGAAGAAATTATCAATGTCAAGGATAAAAGTAGATGTCACCACAAAGTCTGCAGCTATTAAAATACTAGTATGACAACAATATAAACTATGCAAAAATTCAACTTCATTTTTGTGATTAACATTTAAATCAACAAAAGTTTTGAAAACACACATTAAAAATGAAGACAAAAGTCAAGAAAGTACAGTAAAAGGTGATCAACATCAGCAGTCATTTATGCAGATGTGAATTAAATCTTACATGAGATTAAAGTTCAGAGTGTTAGAATGTCTAAAATTAATAAAGACTGATGCTTCAGGTACAGAGGAGCAAGTATATTACACTTCTTGTGGGAGGTTAGACAGTATACCCATTTTGGAAAACATATTTTGGACACTTCTCAGGGAAGGGAACTTATATCTATAGTCAATCAGCCATCTCATTCCTAGGTATTTAAGAGAAATGAAAGTTTATGCTCCCAAAAAATCTTGAATATAATGATTTATAGCATTTTGAATTATAATAACTAAAACTGATAAGCAACCCAAATGTTCATTAAGAAGTGAGTGGGTGAAAAAATAAACTGTAGAAATTGCATACAGTATAAGACTACTCAGCAACAAGCTTCAGAATTGCTTACTGGACCATCATTTGATGCCTTTTCTTGCTTCCATCAGGCATGGTGACACCATGTGCTTCTGTGTTTATCTGACATTCGTGATGAGATGAGGGTTTATGTGAAAAAATCCACTTTCCTTTAACCACAAGAAAGTCTTTAACCAATCCCCCTACTGGTGGCAGTGTGTGGAACACAAACCTGTGGCAAATGTCAAGTCACATTCGGGGGAGGGACATCAGCAGGAGGGCAGAAAAGGACACATGGACATTTGTATCCAAGGGAAACATCAACTAGAAGAAAAACCATCACAAAGCAAAGAAAACCAGGAGAAACATTACAGTTCCTTAACAGGTACAGAAATAACAAAAGACTTACTAAAGAGCGTGGGAGAGGCAGTTGCATATCACCTGTATTACTTTCCTCCAACCCTAGATGGCACCCTGTGGAGAAGGATAACTTCCGTGCTAGAAGAGCAGAGGGATGTGAGCTCCAGACATCGCCCTTTCTGGACCAAAATTGGCCGAACCCAAGAAAATAACAGCAACGAACAGACTTCCACGATCTCAAACTCCAGACTGATACACGGGGACTGAGATTCTGGGTCAGTTGCAGGGACAGGGCACAGCCCAGAACCCCAAGCTCCAGGCTTGTGTGCTGACTTCATCGCCTAGTCGTCCTGACACCAAGACTGGGCCAAGTGCACGGAGTGCACATGACTCCTGAACAACAGTTGTCATCGTAGCCTCGGGAATACCTCCGGGTTAGGATAAGGACCATGCATCCTGGCTGTAGTCCCTCCCCTGATCCACCAGGCAACACGACTGTCATGCAGAAATGAAGGAGAAATGGAGATTTTCCCAGGGGAAAGAAGGCTGAAGCTTATTACCACCAGGACTGTCACACACACACACACACACACACACACACACACAGATGCTAAACAAAGTTCTTTAACCGGAAGGGGAAAGGGAAAGGCTCTAATTATTGACATGAAAACATGAAGATGTAAAAGCACCTGGTAAATAGACTACACAGTCAAATTCAGATTATGTCAATTTAAGATGATCAGAAAATGAATGATCGTTCATAATTTCCTGCACACTGTGATGATCAGACATACATTTTTGTCCGTTATCCAAAGCACACCACTGAGAATGTCACAGGAAGTTACTGTTCATAGGTTAGAATTTATGTCCAAAAAAAGATCCAGCACCATGAGTAATGGTATAAAATAGCTTTAAATACATGGTCGTGAAAACTACAGAGGCAATGTGTCAATGCCAAGTTTAAACGAGAACATGAAGAGATGGTAGAATAGGGAGGGAGATGCCTGACCCTAGGAATCTAGAATTGCCATTTGCTCTGTTTGAATGATAAAAGAATACTTAAGAACCTCCTCTCTGCACATAGCTTTAAATCCTTATCAAGAAATCACTGTTTCTGATACTGGATGATGGGTTTTGTAATTACCTTTTAAATTGTGCATGAAACTGATTATGTGGGGAGGGGCTGTATACACCTAATGGAAGCTCTAATTGTAGAAATGATGAATCAATAGCTCCATGGCAAAGCAGGACTTCACAGAAACTGAGATGCCCAACCCTGAATTTGTGCTTCTATTTGAACAGCAGAGTTGGAATAAAAACAATGGGAGATTCACAGACATGGGGTCTCTATCAACTGGATATTGGAAGGTTTCTAATTTTTGACTTGTATAAAAAGTGTTGTCTGAGTAACAAAGAATTTTAGGAAATGAAAAAATTCCTATAAATAAAGCTATCAGTTTTTATAAAATTAGTGTAAGTTGTATAATTTAGCAAATGGGGAAGATGATATTTTAAATCAATGGGAAAACATAGATTGTTGGGTAGTTTGTTACAGAGCAAATTGCTGCTTCTATTCTACCCAAATCCTAAGCTTTCACATATTTCTTTCACTGTGGCTCCCCCATCCTCTGTCTTCTCCACCCTTCTGCATGTTCATAATATTGTTACGATATTATGCCACCCTCTGCTCTCTTCCTTTAATGAAAATTTACATTGATGGATTGGGTGAAGCCCCTCCCACTCTACGAAATAAAGTAGGAGACACTCAGTGTGATTTGAGGTGAGAACCCAAGATCCATAGGAACTACAGTAGTTGGGCCAATGAATCACACTCTCAAATTAACACCTTCTTGCAGGGTGTGATATATGTCAGTTGATTCTTTTATGTCAAGACCTGTATAAATATATTTTAGAAAAATGAATAATATTATTACCTACTACCATAGATGATAGAAGAAAAGGTGCTTTGAGGCATAAATTTTTCTGAAGATTCTCTTCAATTCTCCATTTTTCTGTGGCATGGGAAGAGATGTAGAGAAAGGAGACAGGTAGTGTAAAATATTTAAAAACTGCAAAAACCCAAGATTCTTCTCTGAAGGGATCCAATGACTAAAGTCTAAGATTTGCCTTGAGCTTCAGTCTCAATTCTATGTTCTAATATAAGAAATTGACCTGTGAAACCTTATTTTTTATTACAATGAAGAGATAAATTCAGTTGGTTGCTACAAAAATGACTTTGTTATAAATCATGGAATATTATGATCAGTAGCTGAGAGAAAAAACAATAGTTTGCTCTAATCTATAAGACGTGCATAATTACACATGGGATATATAATTTTAGCATTCACTGCTACTCTAGTTCTGAAGCAAATCATGCTGTCTGGAAGGATTAATGCTGCCTTACCCATGAATTAGCTTTTACATTTACTAAGTACATATGCATTTTACCCCAAGTCTATAAAGAAACACCATATCCCATCTGTATACACAGTGTATCTCTGATCACATAGTGATGTATTCCTTGACATTACAGGAAATTAGAGCATCTTCATTCCCAGAGCAGACTGGAAACTAAAAAGTAAACAACAAAAGTAAACATGAATTAAGAGAGGATGCTCAGGGACATAAGACATACTCCAAACACTTGAAAAAGTGAAGTCATGCAAGTCTTTCTTAGAAAAAAAACGCATGGGTGGAAAATTTCCAAATCCTAGGAGGGGACAGCAATTCTATGAGTTCATGACTTCTCATGGAAACTTGTTTATATTCCAGTTGGAAACCAAGAAACAATCTTTTGCTTTTCCCTTCTCCTGAGCCTATGTTAAAGATAGCACATGAGCAGCAGTGGTAACATTCTGCCCCTGACTGCCTGTGCTCACTCTCTTTCTCTCTCTCTTTCTCTCTCTCTCTGTCTCTGTCTCTGTCTCTGTTTCTGTCTCTGTCTCTCCCTCTCTCTCTCTCTCTCCCTCCCTCCCTAACTGTCTAATAGAAAAAGAAAATTTGGAAGAAAGCATAGTATTTTGGGACATTGAATAGACTTCTCTCCATAGAGTATCAGAGGTTACCATCACCAGACTTTTTTTGGAATTGATACATGATGAGGTCTGTAATATGCGTTTTTGCATTTTCAAAGAGGATATCAAATCATGTGGTAGTCCTTAAAAATGTTGGTATTATGATCAAGCCACCAACTTCAACACAATGGTTAGTCTTCACAGTAATGATTTCATACACTTTGACTCATTCCACGAATTTCGTGGCCCTCAGACTGGAAACAAATGGAGCCCATAAGGCAGTATTTGACAGGTTCAGTAACAGCTATCATAGAAGAAGACAATTTTTTTCCAAGTTAGGATCATCTGCTGCTTTCAATCTCAATAAGTTAAAACTATGATCAATCCTGCATATACAGGTTAAATTTAAATAGAGTTGTGCTAGTTCTAGAGTAGCATTTTATTTATTTATTCTAAAACATTCATATTTACCAGACTTCCTCCATCCATCTCTGTCCTGTTGTTTTAGATTATAAGTAGGACTTTCTGAAGACCTATCAAGAATGCTGATGTAGGAGCATGATAAATTCAACTGCTACAGGAACATTTACAATTACTGGTAGAACATAAGACATATTATTTTCAGAACCACACAATAGCAAGTGACACAGAAAAAAGATTAGAAATTAGAAAAATTAGAAATTGTGACTCGGGTAACAGAGTAGTCTTCTGATTGGAACTGTGTGGATTTGGTGTCATACTTAACATTAACTTCCTGCCTTGGAATTGTTCAAAGAATCATAAATGACCAAAGTGCTGAATTACTTTAGTGCTTGTTTTTATGACTTGCCTAGCTCTTAAAATGAGTTAAATCATTAAAACAGAAGAAAAAAATGAGATTCAGATGTCCATCAATAGGACAAATTTCAAAAGGGAAAGGATAATTTCTAAATAGTTTTTTTAACTTCTAGAAATAGTGAAAGTATAAAATTTGAGATATTTAATACAATCAGTAGAGGAATAGCAAAAGGAAAGAAAAAGAACTGAAGGCTGAACAGAATCGATTTCCAGGTCATCTATGAGAGGAATATACTTAGCCAGATAGGTAAAAAATAAGCATTTTGTTTTTAAAGCAAATAATGTCAAATCCATAGTACTAAGGATTTAAAAGCAGAAGAGGTAGGGAAATTAAGAATAGTGTTTTAAGCCAGGCATGGTGGTGCAGGCTTTAATCCCAGCACTCAGGAGGCTGAGATAAGTGGAGCATTGTGAGTTTGAGGCTGGCTTGGGCTACAACATGAGCAAGGCCAACCTGAACTACATAGTGTGACCCTGTCTCAAAAAACTACAACTGTTTCTCTTCTATTTAGATCTTTGATTCATTTTGACTTTAGTTTAGTGCAAGGTGATAGACATGGGTCTAGTTTCATTCTTCGGCATGTGGAAAGCCAATTTTTCCAGCACCATTTATTAAAGAGGCTATCTTTCTTCCAGTGAACGTGTTTAGTTCCTTTGTCAAATATAAGGTGGCTGAGTTATCAGGGACCTGGCCTAGATCCCCAGTCTTCCAAATGAGTGTATGACAAAAGCTTAAATAAATGAGACAAGTGGTATGATTTTAGGGCTCTAGGAGGATCAAAGTCCTCTGCAGAGTTCTGGACTCTGAGGCTATAATGAGGGCTAAAACAAAGAACTTCTCTGGGTCACCTGCATTTATTTCCATTACAGACAAAGAGAGGGGATACTGAGGAAAGCATGGGAAATGAGCAAGACATTGGCAGTCACTTCAGAGGCTTCTCCAAGTAGTAAATTGTGCCAATTATGGAGAATTTTCTTATCTCCATGATGACATTTATGGTGGGAATGAGACTGCAGGAGTAAGATGCCTGCAGCTTCAGTCTCTATCTACTTCATTGATCGTGGATCCAAAATATCTTCAACTGTGGCCTTATCTTGCCCTTTAGGTATCTCTGGCCTCACAGGCCACTACAGGCCTCAGCCAAGATCAGTGATTCTTAGAGGTTCACTTACTATGAATCAGCTCCCATCAACAGGATAGGGGCCTAGGCCTAGGACAGACTCACAGATAAACATAGAAAGCCAATTAGTTAATTTTAAATCCTGCTCAGAGCTGCTTCATAGTGGTCTTCAACACTGAGTATCTTTGTAGTTGTATTTGCATCTTCTAATCTGTTCCATTGATCCTCAGGACTATTTTGTAGCTTTATAGTATAATTTCAAGTCAGGGGTTGAGATGCTCCTGCCTTGCTTTTGTTGCCTAGAATTGCCTTTGCTATTCTAGGTCTCTTCTGGTTCCAGATGAATTTTAGGAGTGTTTTCTGTAGATCTGCAAGGTATGTTAATGGAATGTTAATTGGGATTGCATTAAATCTGTACAACAGTTTTGGGAGTATGGCCATTTTCACAATGTTGGTTCTCCCTAATCAAGAGCAAGGGATATCTTCCCATTTTCTAACATTGTCTTCAATCTCCTTTTTTAGAGTACTATAGTTTTCAGCATATAGGTCTTTTACATTCTTTGTTAGATTGATTCCCAAGTATTTCATTTTTTTGGATGCTGCTGTGAAAGGTGTTGTTTTCATAATTTCTCTCTCAGTGACTTTTTTGTTTTTGTAAAGGAATGCTATTGATTTTTGAGTGTTGACTTTGTATCCAGCTACATGATGAATTTGTTTATTAATTCTAGTAGCCTTTTGATGGAGTTCTTAGGATCTTCTATGTAGAGTATCATGTCATCTGCAAATAGTGACAATTTAACTTCTCGCTTTCCTATCCTTATTCCTTTTCTTTCTCTCTCTTGTCTGATTGCTCTGGCTAATGTTTGCAGAACTATATTGAATTGGAGTTGTGATAGTGTGTAATAGCTAAATCTTGGAAACAACCAAAGTGCCCATCAACCACAGAATGGATGAAAAAGATGTGATATTTTTATGCAATGGGATATTACTCAGCTATAAAAAAAAAGATGATCTTGAGGCTTTTATAGGTAAATGGAGGCAACTCGAGACTATATTCATTAGTGAAATAAACCAGACTCACATTTGTAAATATCATATTGTCACCCTAGTGTAAAAAGTAAACAATAATTTAAAAAACTGAAAGAGTAATAAGATCCAAAATGCACAATAGATATTGTAATAAAGAAAGGGAAAGAAAGTGCTCAAAATACATATAACCGTGTGTATGTATAAGTATGCAAGATAAATAACTATGCTACTAATTCTCTGTTAGTTCATTAGAAAGAATAGTTGGTGTTGTCATTGTTTGTTTTGCCTGATTTTTTTTATGTCTAGATTTCATAACTGAGGCAACCACTTCTAAGATAACAATGTGTAATATCTTTACTAGTATTGATTTCTTACTTTTTAAAAAATTCTGTGTTGCTTCTACCTTTTTTTCTGTTTTGCTTTTTTAAAAAAATTTTTAAAAAAGACAACTAGGGCTGGGAGTTTGGCTCAGTGGCTTAAGTGCCTGCTCGGTAGGTGCAAGGTTGTGAGCTTGATCCCCAGTACCAACAAAAACAACAAAAAACAAAAAACAAAAAAAAAGGGTATTTTAACCTCTACTTTTAGTTTATATAACTATACTTATTTAGAAAAAATATATGCCGATATGGCCAATGTGCACATATATGTACATAACAATGAGAAACTTATTACTATTCTTGGTTTAGCCTTTTTTTTTCTTCCGGTACCAGCAATCAAACTCACAATCTTGCCTGCCAGGCAGGCATTTAAGCCACTGAGCCAAACTTCTAGCAGTATTTTTTTCAAGGCAGGGTCGCACTATGTAGCTCAGATCGGCCTTACTCACGTTGTAGCCCAAGCTGGCCTTGAATTCACAATGTTCCACCTACCTCACCTTCCCTGGGTGCTGGTATTAAAGATGTGCACCACCAAGCCTGTCTTTGGTTTAGTTTTGAATGTTGCATATTTTTCAAAATTGCCAAGGATCAGTTTCACAATAATTAGTACTAAAATTAGTTTTGTTGCTAAAATCGAAGGGGGAATGTGATACTTGGGCCCCAGAAGGTTCCAGAGTGATCACCACAGATGGCCCAGAGCACAGTGGTCATGTAGTGGGGGGTGCTGAGCAACCTTGGGCAGCTTCTGCATATTCAAGGATGTGGTCATGGAGACAAAAAAAAGGTATGTTTCAGGGGAAACAGAAACAGAAAAAACTGCTACCTCTGTAGCATGTGAAATGAAAGTTGATGTAAATTGTGATGTAATTGCAATTGTATAGAGCAGGAAGGGTGGGCTTGGGGAAAGACACATATGGAATGGTTACAAAAGTTGAAAATGTGTCATATAAGAGTCTGTTACATTAGTGTTTGTGTTCCAACCATGTAAAATAATTATACTAGATAGAGTATGAAGTTATTTGCACCTTCATTTTCTTCTGGGACAAATAAGTTGATGGAATATGTGCATTTTAGATTTTAAATTTAATATTTAAATTTCAAGATTTTCATAAGTAAAATAATATAAACATTGAAATTGAAATCTCTCCTTTCTATGATTCCCTCTGTGTATTAAAATTGTATTTAAAATATTCCTACAAATGAATACAAGCAACAGTTTTAGTTTTCCTCATGATCATATTGTCCTCATAATTTTATTATATTGACAGTATTATTTATAGATGCTTGCACTGTTAATTTCCAGAATGTACATTTGCATAACTATCTTTCTAATATTAATCACATCACTTATTTTTAAATTTTCACTATTATTGTTTCATTTGCACCATTTTCTTGTTAATGTACTCCACCTCAGTTTACTTTTGGAATAAATGTGTAAGGTTTAGGTAAACACCCGAAAAATTACATCTAGGTTTGCGATTCTGAAAATACTAAAAATGTTTTCCAAAATAGAGTGTGAATGATACATTTTCATCGCAATTTTGGGAACGAGAATAATTTCAATATAACATGCTTTTACATAACCATACTTCATTCCTACAACTGATTTAGTTTTACAATTTGTTTACTGTGTGTAGACACTCTTTAAAATAATGCTGATACCAGCATTTCACTTCTTTTTATTTATTCTTTATATAGGATGTCCATAGGAACTTTATTTGACCTCATGGGTCAGTCACCTCAAACCAGTATTACCATGTCTATTTTAAAAGACAGCAGATTAAAAATGTCAGTTTATGGAGTGATACAAATAAGATTTTTTTAATAACAAACTATGAATATTTACTGTATTTAATTATCTTTTTATTTGGAGAAACTAAATGATTGCAAAATTTGCCAAGATAGTATGGAGAGTTCTTCGATATTCATTATTTGTTTATTCTTAATATTAGCACGTAATACTATTATGGATACAGTTGTTGGACTTATGAAATCCATAGTGACACACAGTACTAAAACCTAGACTTTGTTCATATTGTTCATCTTTTCCAGTGTAGTCTTCCCTGGGCATTCTGGATTTCAGTACAGAAAAATGCATAACATTTATTAAAACACAATTTTAAATGACTAACATCTTAAATTTGACATCAGTAAGCACAAGAACAATGTTATCTTCATTATAAAACTATGACAGTAATTTTGGAAATTCTTTATATCTGACGAATGTTGGTTTGCATGCAACTGATAGGCATTTTAATACTAAAATTATGTTACTCTTAAAATTTGGCAGGTTTATAAAGTGAGGATATTAAGAATAATTTAACTATTACATCAATTAATTGTCCTGCTCTTTTTATCCAAACTTAGAATCAATCAATCCATCTATCAGTTTAAATTTTTTCTTACTAGAAATACTGACACTTTAAATAGCAGCATATGCATTTAAATGTCATGAAGGCCACAAAAATGATTTAAAATATTATTAAGAATATTTAGAAATGCTTTTCATTTAAAAATAATACCTTTACCATTACAAAATAAGATACTTTATATTAATTAGTAAATAAAAGGAAAAATAAATGCATTTGTTGGTCTTGGCTATGTAAAGCAGGAGTTAGAATTTAAAATAGTGCCATGTCAGCCTTGTGTCAACAATTCTGATTATCATTCAAAAAATCTTCTGGACTTATGATTGGATAAGTGTTTTTATGTCTATTCCTTGTCTTATCCTTAAAGAAACCTACAGTTAGACTATTGTAATATACTCACTAACAGAAAAGAAATGCAGGCATTGAGAATTTTAGTAACCTGTTCCATGGAGGCACAAATAGTAGAGCATTGTTTTGAAACCCGGTCTGCATGAGTTTAGAGGTCTGACATATTTCACTTATTTAACTTTTTTTTCTCTGGTCTTGAACTAACCTGACCTTTGCTGGATTACATAGTGAAGTCTAATTCAGTGACTTTCTAGGGTTTGTTTTATATACTTGATTTTTGGTTAGACCTTTTCATTGGATATTGAGTTCAGAATACAAGAATCATTTAGGAAGTTCTAAAAAGTTGAGAAAACAACGGAAAGGAATGCTTTACAGTGAAAATGCAGAGGTATTAACTTACACGATAATTTATTTTTAAATATCATTGAAATTTAAAATCATTTCTACGAACTGAAGATGCCATTTATAAGATCAGGTTATTTTTAGCTCTCAAAATAAGCCTTTTAACTCTCACAATATTTATTTTATTTACATACTTAATAGACATATATGTAAATTAAGCTGTATGTTTATATACACATACAGCTTAACAAAATATTATTTGACACTGGTAACATGTATGACTGTGGACACATTCTTCAATTCTCAATGTTTTATAACACTTAAATCAGATTTTGAAGTAATTATATAGATGAAACGTATTCGCCCTCTGATTCTATATCATTTGCTGTTTCATTTAGCTAACACCTCATTCAAATATGTATGAAGAATCAGAGGCTTTAATGGTACAGATGGATGGCAACTGTAGAGAAGCTGCCCCTAAGTTCTCGTTAGACAAGAAAAATCCTCATTTTTTGCTATTGCTCCTAAATAGATGTATTGGTTCAGAAATAGTGGTTCCATGTTTCAAATACCATGCACAACATCTCTGATTTGCTTGAATGTAGTCTTTAAACATGAGTTTCCCAATATAACAAGTATGACCTAGAACAGGCTGCTTCCTAGGATTTAGATTCTGAGTAATTACTTCATTGTGTCATTATGACAACATCTTGAAATAGGCACTAATTTTATAAATGTTTAGAATGATTACTAATTTGAAAACTCAAAATTGTGTGTCTCTACTCATTATGTGTTAAGTACAGAGCTAGACACTTTGCATGGATTTTGTTTTTGTAAGGAATGAGTTTAATTACTTAAAGATCAAAGTTCAAAGTTTTAAAGAGATAATTGAGGAGTAGCTATGATTTTCAGGAGTATTGTAACTGCATGCTATTTCTTCTGTCTGTAGATAATGCTGTTTCTTGCTCTGGGTTGGTGTTCAAGTCATCACATCCCAGGCTACCAGCAGCCGGGAATAAAGGTTTAGCAAAATTTGTATAAGCTTCAGGACAAATTTGGAAAAATTTGATCCAGTAAACCACTGCTAACAAATGAAACCTAAGACTGGGGATTAAAACCTTTTTATATCCCTACCACAAGTGCAGCTACCTATTATCTCTATTGAAACTCAACTATTTAAAGTATTTAACACATTGTTCCATCTCAGTTCTTCCTGTCTTCCCTTTATTATGCTTAACATATTTCCAATTTTGTGTACTTGGTAACACATGATAAATTGGTATGGGTGTGAACCAAATTGTTCATGATGATAGTGCCATAAAACGATCTGAAACAAAAATTCCTTTTCTTAAGGTTGTAGACTCACATTTTGTTCCCTGTAGTGCCTTTTCCTTTCCTCTGAAGTCATGCAAAACCAAAGCGTTATGGCAGAGTTTGTGCTCCTGGGGCTCTCACAGAATCCAAGAATTCAGAAAATAGCATGTTTTGTATTTTTGTTGATATACACTGCAACTATGGGGGAAAAACATGGTAGTCATGGTGACCATAGATTGCATGCTTGCACTGTCGGGCTGCCCCATGTACTTCCTTTAAGTATTCCTGTCTTCCCTGAATGGGTGCTTTTCCTCAGTTATCATCCCAAAGGCAATCACAGAAACTCTCCATAAGAGGAACATCATCTTCTCTGAAGATGCCTGATGCAGGTCTTTGGTGTACACTTCCTTGCTGAAGCAGAGGTGATTGTCCTTACTGCCATGGCCTATGACTGCTATGTGGCCATTTGTAAGCCCTCACACTACGCTTCCATCATGACCTGGAGGCTCTGTGGCATTGTGATGAGGGTAGCCTTGACAGGGGACTCCTGAATTCCATGCTTCAATTTTCCTTTACTTTCCACCTGCCATTCTGTGGCTCCAGTGTCATCGTGTGTGACCTGTACCCACTACTGGAGCTTGCCTGCACTGACACTGACATCTTGCATCTTTGGGTGTTTGCCAACAGTGGGTCTGTTTGCATCCTCATCTTCTCTATGTTGCTTATACCCTACAGTGTCATCTTGTTCTCTCTGAGAATGCACAGTTCTGAAGGGTGTAGGAAATCTCTCTCAAACTGTGGGTCCCACATTACTGTCATGGCTTTATTTTTTGTTCCATGCATTTTTGTGTATGCAAGACCTCCATCTGCTCACTTCTTGGAGAATTTATGGCCATATTTTGCACCATGTTAACTCCCTCGCTCAATCCTATGACTTATACTTTTTGAAATAAGTACACGAATAATGCTGGGAGAAAAGTGTGGAAGAGATTGGTGGTGCTCTCTGATGAAAAATAAAACAATAAATTCTAAAAGAATTAATTTGAAATAAAGATGTCAAAATGGCCTTAGATATTTATGAAGTGTCATTGTTTATATACTTGGAGGTAATGCAGCACAGTAAAAAAAAAAGTACTTTCAAGAATACTGGGAAATTTCAACCCCAGATTACTGATCAATTCTGAGTTGGCAATTCAGTATCGTCATGTGTCTATCAAAATGATTTGAATTTATGCTTACTTTGAATGCACTGATCAAAACAAAAAGTTTGAAATGATGAACTACCTATCAAACTGCAATTCACCCTATGCCTTGGTAAACATTAGTGTGGAACCAAAAAAAATTTATAGAAATTAGAAACAGACACTTAAAGCATTTCAAGAAGAAATGTACATGTTTACAACACTGATCCCAATGACTGATGAAAAAATAACCAAGACACGAAACCATCTTCTGTTTAATAAACGCTACTTGGCCTGTGATTTTTAAAATTACCTTATCTCCACCTAACTTTCCTGTCTTTCATTAGCACCTTCCCCACCCACTCTTTATCTTTGAGCACCCATGCCTAGATACGTCCATTAGAAAGATTTTTTTCCAGGCCCAAGAGTCTTAGGACTTTACTAGAGATATCATATTAAAATAAAAGAGCTAAAGACTTGTAATTAAAAGATTTGGATTCTATATTCTCTTCTATTACTAATTAAGTGTGACCTTGGATAATTTCACTTCTCCAGGTCTCAGTTTCTTTTCTTAAAATAGAATAAACAAGAACACTAAAAGAAATTTCTTCTGCACTTATCAAAGCCCATGAGATTTTCTTTTCATGTGTTATGTACCTTGGACATTGTAAATCTATGTCTTCAAATTTCCATTTAATTGGTGAGGAAATAGAGTCTCAAACAATTTAAGTGACACAGACCAAAACTTTTCTCAAGATTCTTCCAATAAATTCACAGTAGCAAAAACAACAAGAAAAAATACCTAGAACAATGAAAAGGGTGATGTTGAATGTGGTATTCTCTTAGGTGTTTCTCTCAGACCCTAGAAGATTGAGGTTCAGTATCAGGTTGTTTACTTGCTGTCACTTGGTTTTCATGATGTCAGTGTTCACTGCTGTAAGTTTCCCTCATAGGACTGTTTTCCCTGTGTAACATAGCTTTTACTATGCTGCATCAGTGTTATCATTTAACTGTAGAAACTGTCATGTTTCTCCTTTTCTCTAATTCCTCATCTTGACCCATTGGTTGTTTAAGAGGGTGTTATTTCATTTCCGTGTTGATGTAGTTTTTGTGGCCTGATAATACCCATGGTATAATTTCAATTCTTTTAGATTTATTTAAACATGTTCTATGAACTAGTATGTAGTCCATTTTTGAAAACGTCCCATGGACAAAATGAGAAGAATATGTATTCTGGTGTAGTGGGCCTGAAATATATATATATATATATATATATATATATATATATATATATATATTATATATATATATATACATACATATATATATATATTATATATATATATATATACATACATATATATATATAGTCCACTTCTCAGATGGAGAAATACAAGCAATAATTAATAAATACATAAAGAAATGATCAACATCACTGATCGTTTGTGAAATGCAAATTAAAGCAACATAGAAATTGCATCTCGCTCCAGAAAGAATGACTGCCATCAAGAAATCAACCAATAACAAATGCTGATGGGGCTGTGGAAAATAAGGAACTCTTCTCCACTGTTGGTGGTAGTTTACATTGGTACAGCCACTGTGAAAATCAGTGTGGAGATTCCTCAAAAAAATAAAACTAATGGTTCCATTTGACCCAGCTATTTCCTTTCTCAGCATCTTCTCAGAGAATTAAAACCTTCACATCACAGTGATTCATGCACACCAATATTTATAGCAGCACAGCATGTAATAGATAAATCTTGGAAACGGCCCAAATGCTCATCAACAGATGAATGCATAAAAAAGATTTTTTTTTTGCACAATGGAGTATTGCTTAGCCATAAAGAAGGATGTACTTGAGATGTTTCTAGGAAGATGGATGGACCTTCTGATCACACTCTTAAGTCAAATAAATTGGGCACACATGTGAATACCACATTATTTATCTGGTGTGAAAAACTGAAAGTATAAACAAGGACCAAAATATCTAACAGATATTGTGAAACAGGGAGAATATATTCAAGTGGAAAGGAGAAGCAGGGAATGAAGAGAGAGAATGCAAAGAGTAGGGAAAAAAGTGAAAAGGAAGTAAAATGGAAGCATAACTTTTATAAATAAAGAGGGGAAGGCAGACTGAAGAGAGAAGACAGGAATGGTAAAACAAAGAAGTAAGAAAAACTGAGAAATGAAAAGAAATATAAAGTCCAAGAAATGATGGAGTATGATGGAACTGAAAGTCAATTACACCTTATCTATTTGTGTGCTTAGGTCTCTTTAGAGCTTTGAATGCTTTAAAAATTTGGCTTAAAGTGGAAAGCCTTGAATATCTTTTATTAGTATTCAGCTCAATATGACTTTGAAAGCTTGCTTGAATGAAGTATTTGTAACTAATGTGAAAAGATTCCCTTGGCACTCCAGCAGACATCAGAACACACTGCCCACAGGTAACCAGCTAGATGGGGAGGCAGCAGCTGGCCCTGTCCGCCCCACACACACACTCTAGAAGCTCTCTGGATGCTTCCAACCCAGGTAACCAGCATGAGCTGGAAAACACAGCAGCCGGCCCTGTGCCAGTGCACCCAGTAACCACCATTGGAAACCCATAGCCAGCACTGGCCAGGAAAACCCAGGATAATCAAACAGTCATGCTCCAGAGAAACTGTAACCAACACAGTAAGTACCTGGGACCCCACTACCAGTTTATTTGTAAGGACCCAAGAAAATGTCAAGATGAACAAGCAAAAGGCAGCTCCTGGACTCCAATCCAGGCAGAACAAGTCCAAGAGATGAAAACATGGATGAGATCAGGAGTCACACACCTGAAGTTTCTGAAATGATGGCAACTGAAGTAGAGACAAATTCATGAGGCTATAAAAGAAATTAGAACAGAAATACTATCCCAGGTAAAAGAAGAAATGAAAAACTTAATAAAAGAATTGCTAAGCATCTCTAAAGAATACATAGATAAAAAAATAAAAGAGCATAGAAAAATGAGGGAAACCATGAATAAGCAATATAAGAGAGATTTAGAATGCATGAAATAGATTCAAAGAGATATCCAGGAAATTAAAATCTCCACTGAAAGCTGACAAAACTGCTTGAAAGAAACTGAAGATAAACCTTCAGACCCTGAAGACAGGTGTGCAGCTTGTGATCGTGGAAGGGAAGGTCTCTTAAATATAAAAAGGACCCAGGAAATAGCAATTCAATGACTGCAAGGTGATGTAAAGCAAAATAATTTAAGAATAATAGGTGTCAGTGAAAAAGCAGGGGTCAGCACAAATGACAGTAAAATTCTATTTACAGAAGTAATAGCAGAAAACTTCCCAAGCATGGGAAAAGGACATGATAATAAGATAAGTGAGGCATATAGAACTCCAGCTAGACATAACCAAAATAAATCTATACCCAGACATATAATAATCAAGATTTCAGAAATTCAAAAAAGAACAGAATATTAAAAGTTGTTAGAAGAAACAGATCACCTATAAAGGAAAACCCATGAGAATCATGACAGACTTCTCAACACAAACCATCAAGTCAAGAAGAGCTTGGAGTGAAATGTTTCATGTCCTGAAAGAAAATAACTTCCAATCCTGAGAAACTATCTTTCTAAATTAATGGAGAAACAAGATACTTCCATGACAAAGAACAACTGATGAAATTCATGATCACCAAACCAATGCTACAAAGAATACTGAAGAACATTCCAGAGAGAGATAAAAAAGATCACAGTTCCAGGAACAGCGGTAGAGGAGGGTCACTGAGTGGGACAGACAATTGATCAGAGGGGAAAAGTAGGCAGTCAGTGGCAGAAAAATAGCAAGGCAGAGATGAGCCAGTACATGTTGGCTATAACCATTAATACAGATAGCCTCAATACACCAATAGGAAGAAACACAGGCAGAGTGGATCAAGAGACAAGATTCATCAATATACTTTATTCAAGAAACACATTTAACTGAAAAGGAAATTTATACACTAAAAGTCAAAGGAGAGAAAACAATGCTCTATGTGACAGGGAATCAGAAAAAAAGTAGGGGTAGCTTGTGTATCAGTTGCAGAATAGGTCAGAAAGATATAGCATTTTTATACAATGGAAAGCTGCTCAGCGCTAAAAAAAAAGTAACCTCGAGGCTCTTATAGGTAATTGGATACAACTTGAGATCATGCTCATGGGTGAAATGGTTCAGTCACATGGGTGAACATCATGTTGTCTCCCTAGTATAAGAAACTAAAAGAGTTAGTGGAATCCGAAATGCACAATAGATGTTTTGAAGGTGAAAGCAGAGGAGGTGTCTAGAGGGGGAAGGCAGTGGCCATTGTCAATCTTTTGTCCTGTTTTGAAACCCTGTGTTATTTTCATTGTTCTTTTTAGCCTGGTTTTATTCCATTTTGTTTTGTTTGATTTTATTATATTTGACAGCTATTTTAGAAATAACAAAATGTATTATAGTAGCCATTATTGATTTCCTATTATCCTGTTTTGAAGTGCTGTATTGCTTTACTTGTTGTCTTTTGATTGATTTTATTCTATTATGTTTTGTTTGATTTTATTATGTCTGATGGCATAAGCAGCTACTTTGAGGATAACAAGATGCATTATGGCAGCCACTGTTGTATTCCTATTGTCTTGTTTTGAAGTCCTGTATTACTTTTATTGTTTTGTTTTAATTGGTTTTATTCTGTTCTGTTTTGTTTCATTTTATTATGCCTGATGAAGTGGGTAGTTATTTTGAAGATAACAAGTGTCATTATGGTAGCTGTTATTGATTTCCTTTTATCTTATTTTGAAGCCTTGCATCATGTTCATTATTTTGTTTTGACTGACTATTCTATTTGTTTTGTTTCAGATAATGAAATTGAAAATGTAATTAGAACCTTACCAAAAAAGAAAGGTCCAGGTCCTGATGGATTCATTGCTGAATTCTACAAGAAATTTAGGGAAGACTTAATGCCAGCACTCCTCAAACTCTTCAATGAATTTGAAAGCGAAGCAGGTCTCCCTAACTCATTCCTGGAAGCATGTATTACCCTAATACCAAAACCAGAGAAAGACACAACTAAAAAAGACAATTACAGGCCAATATCCCTAATGAAGATAGCTGCAAAAATTCCTCTATAAAATGCTCACCAACGCAATACAGCAGAGATGGTTTAACATATGCAAATGAATAAATGTAATACACCATATCAACAGAGCCAAGAACAAGAACCACATGATCATCTCAATAGTTGCAGAAAAAGCTTTCAACAAAATCCAACACCAATTCATAAAAAATCCTATAGAAAATTGGAATAGATGGTCTCTACCTTAACCTGAAGAAAGCCATATATCATAAACCAACAGCCAACATCTTACTAAATGGAGAACAATTGAAAACTTTCAACCTAAAATAAGGAAGAAGACAAGGATGTCCATTATCACCACTTCTATTCAATATACTTCTGGAAATATTAGACAGAGCAATTAGACAACAGAAAGAAATAAAGAGAATAAGAATAGGAAAGGGAAAAGTTAAATAATCATTTTTTGCAAATTAAATGATACTCTACATAGATGACACCCAAAAATCCATTAAAAGACTTATAGATGTAATAACCAAATTCAGTAATGTTGCTGGATAGAAGGTCAACACTCAAAACTCAAGAGCATTCTTGTA
The DNA here is from genome assembly GCA_004363535.1 of Dasyprocta punctata. Taxonomy (NCBI): domain Eukaryota; kingdom Metazoa; phylum Chordata; class Mammalia; order Rodentia; family Dasyproctidae; genus Dasyprocta; species Dasyprocta punctata. The sequence continues at coordinate 41,204 of RJWM01003145.1, forward strand.
CACAAACAATGTAACTGAGAGAGAAATAAGGGGAACCATACCCTTCACTATAACATCCAAAAAAATGAAATACTTAGGAATCAATCTAACAAAGGAGGTAAAAGATATATACAGTGAAAATTACATTACTCTAAAGAAGGAAATCGAAGCAGATTTCAGAAAATGGAAACATATTCCCTGTTCATGGATAGGAAGAACAAACATCATGAAAATGGCTCTTCTCCCAAAATTGTTATACAGATTTAATGCAATCCCAATCAGAATACCACCTGCCTATCTCACAGAGCTAGAGAAAGCGTTTCTGAAATTCATCTGGAACCAGAAGAGACCTAAAATAGCAAAAGCATTTCTGGGCAACAAAGGTAAGGTATGAGGAATCACAATCCCCAACTTGAAACTATATTACAAAGCTACTGTGATAAAATCAGCATGGTACTGGAATCAAAACAGACCTGAAGGTCAATGGAGTAGATTAGAAGATACAGTCACAACTACAAACACACTCAGCCACCTCATCTTTGACAAAGGGGCCAAGCATGTACATTGGAAGAATGATAGCCTCTTTAATAAGTGCTGCTGAAAAAACTGGCTTTCCATATGACATAAACTAAAACTTGATCCATGTCTATCACCATGCACTAAAATGAAGTTAAAATGGATCGAAGATCTAAATATTAAAACAGAAACACTAAACATGCTGGAAGACAAAGTAGGTAAAAGTCTTGATGACATAGGAGTAGCCAAAGAGTTCATGAACAAAAATCAAACTGCACGGGAAACACTTCCCAGAATTGACAACAGGGATCTCATCTTATTAAAATGTTTTTGCATGTCAAAGGAAATCTCCAACAGAATGAAAATAAAACCCACAAATTGAGAAAATATCTTAACCAATTGTCCATCAGACAAAAGACTTCTATCTAAAACATAAAAAGAATTAAAAGAAATCAGGCTCCTAAAATTCAAGAATCCAATCCAAAAATGGGCATCTGTGATGAATACACACTTCTCAGATAAAGAAACACAAATGGCAAATAAATACATGAAAAAATGTTCAGCATCAATGGTCATTTGGGAAATGCCAATTAAAACAACACTGAGATTCCATCTGACTCCAGAAAGAATGGCCAAGATTAAAAAATCAACCAACAAATGCTGGATGGGCTGTGGGGAAAAAGGAACTCCTCTCCACTGTTGGTGGGAGTGCAGACTGGAACAACCACTGTGGAAATCACTGTGGAGATTCCTCAAGAAACTAGGATTAGAGATCCCATTTGACCCAGCTATCCTGTTTCTTGGCATTTTCCCAGAAGTGAAAACATCATACCACAGTGATATTTGTGTGGTATGATGTTTACAAATAGCAACCCAATTTGTAATAGCCAAATCTTGGAAACAACCCAAGTGCCCATTAATCAAAGAATGGATAAAAAAGATGTGGTTTTTTATATAATGGAGTACTACTCAGCTGTCAAGAAAGATTGCATTGAGACTTTTATAAGTAAATGGACACAACTTGAGACTGTATTCATGAGATAAATCAAACTCACATGTGTAAATACCATATTGTCTCCCTAGTGTAAGAAACTGAAACAGTATATATGATCCAAAATCTACAATAAATACTGTGTAAAGGTAAAAAACTCCTCAAAGAGCCAATGTAATTGGGAAAGGGAAAAGGAGGAAAGAAGGAAGGGAAAAGAAAAAAGACATAAATCTGTATATATGTATATGTAAGATAGTTAAAATGACTATACTGCTGAATGTAATAGTTATTGAAAAAGATTGATCAATACTCATGTGATTAGATCAACTTTACATATCTATATCTGTTAATGTACACAACCATGTTGAAGGCAAGGATACGCAATATTGCAACCATTGTTAAGTTCCTATCATCTTGTTTTGTAAACCTATAATGTTGCTGTTGTGGATTAGCTGTTGTCTTTTGTATGTCTCTTTTGCTTTTTGTCTTTCTTACATGTGTCTTTTTTCTCTTAAGTTAAAAAAAATAATACTGTGTTTCCTACCAAAAAATAATTAGAGGGTAGGGAAAAAGAAAAAAAATGGGAAGCCAATAATAGGAAAATAATATTTCAAGGATAAGTCAATACATATCAGTTTTAACCATTAATGTTAATGGTCTCAATACATCAAAGACACAGACTGGCAGAATGGATCAATAAGGAAGATCCAAAAATATGCTATATACAAGAAGTACATTTAATTCAGAAAGAAACTCATAGACTGAAAGTCAAAAGATGTAAAACAATACTCCATGCAGCAGAAATTCAGAAAAACACAGGAGTTGCTATTCTACTTGCAGCTAAAGTCAATTTTAAGCCAAGATTGATTAAGAGAGACAAAGAAGGTCACTATATCTCTGTAAAGGGAACAATCCTAAAGGAAGAGATAACAATCGTAAATATATATGCAATAAATATTAGTGCACCCAGTTATATAAAACAATTATTAATGGACATGAAAAATGAAATAAACCTTAGTACAATCATATTGGGAAACTTCAATACCCCACTGTCACAAAAAGACAGAATAACTAGCCAAAAAGTCAATAATGAAATATTAGAAGTAAATCAAACTTTTGAACAAATAAACTTAGTAGATGTCTGTAGAGTCTTCCACCCCACAACATCAGAATACACATATTTTGCAGCTGCACCTGGGGCATTCTCCAAATTAAACCCATATACTGGCTCACAGAACATGCTTAAGTAAATGTAAAGGAATTGAAATTACCCCATGCATACTATCAGAACACAGTGCAATAAAATTGGAAATACACGCCAAAGGACATCACAAGAACTTTAGTAACATATGGAAATTAAATTGCACCCTACTGAACAATCAATGGATCACAAGTGAAATTAAAGAAGAAATAAGACAATTTTTGCAGTTGAATAACAACAACAATACAACATACCAGAATTTTGGGGACATAATGAAAGCAGTCTTGAGAGGAAAATTTATAGCAGCACATATCCATGTCAGGAAAACAGAGCAAGCTCATATAAACAACTTAATGTTGAACCTCAAACTAGAAGAAGAACAGGCTAAACCAAAAGCTCATACAGGGTAGAAAATTATTAGAATCAGTGCAGAAATTAACACACTGGAGACTAAACACACACACACACACACACACACACACACAAAGAATCAATGAATCGAAGAGTGGGTTCTTTGAAAGATTAAATAAAATTGACAAAACCTTGGCCAACCCTATCAAAAAAAGGAAAGCAAGGATTCAAATCCATGCAATTAGGAATAAAAAGGATGAAATCACAAGAGAGCCTGTAAAAATCCAGAAAATCCTCTATACCTAATTTACTTTGAAAACTTGTATTCTAACAAGATGGAAAATACAGAAGAAATGAACTGATTCCTAGATACAGATGAATTACCAAATTTGAATCAAGAAGATATAAAAATCTTAAACAACCCAATGTCATTAAATGAATTTAAGAATGTAATTATAAACCTATCAAAAAAGAAAAGCCCAGGTCCTGATGGATTAACTGCTGAATTCTACAAGAAATTTAGTGAATTCTCCAACTCTTTAATGAAATTGAAACAGAAGCAATACTCCCAAATTCATTCCTGGAAGCAAGCATTACACTGATTCCAAAACCAGACAAGGACCCTACTAAGAAAGGGAATTACAGGCCAATCTCCATAATGAACATTGATGCAAAATTCCTCAATAGGATACTGGCAAACAGACTGCAGAAAATCTTTAAAAAGACTGTACACCATGATCAAGTGGAATTCATCCCAGGGATGCACGAATGATTCAACATACGTACACCCATAAATGTAATACATTATATTAACAGAACTAAGGATAAAAATCATATGATTATCTCAATAGATGCAGAAAAACTTTTGACAAAATTCAGCACCCATTCATGATAAAAAACTATAGAAAATTGGCATAGATTGTCCCTATCTCAAACTGATAAAAGCCATCTATGACAAACTAACAGTCAACATCATACTAAATGGACAAAAACTGAAAGCTTTCACTCTAAAATCAGGAACAAGACAAGGATGTCCACTGTCTCCACTCTTATTTAACACAGTCCTGGAAACTTTAGCCAGAGCAATTAGACAAGAGAAACAAATAAAAGGAATAAAGTTAGGAAAGTAAGAAGTTAAACTATCATTATTTGCAGATGGCATGATACTCTACCTAGAAGATCCCAAAAACTCCACCAAAAGACTTAATAAAAAGATTTAGTAATGTAGCTGGTTATATAGTCATTACACAAAAATTAATAGCCTTCTTGTACATGAATAACAATCTCACTGAGAGAGAAGTCAGTGAAACCATACCTTTTACTATAGCATCCCCAAAAATGAAATACTTGGGAATCGATCTAACGAAAGATGTAAAAGACCTCTATATTGAAAATTATAATACTCTGAAAAAGGAGATTGAAGAGGATATTAGAAAATGGAGCAATATCCCATGCTCTTGGATAGGAAAAATCAATACCGTGAAAATGGTCATACTTCCAAAACTGTTATACAGATTCAATGCAATCCCAATCAAAATTCCAATAGCATATCTCACAGAATTAGATAAAACAATCCTAAAATTCACCTGGAACCAGAAGACACTTAGAATAGCAAAGGCAATCCTGAGTAACAAAGACAAGACAGGGGTATCACAATTCCTGACTGGAAATTATACTATAAAGCTATTGTTATAAAAACAGTGTGGTGCTGGCACAAAACAGACCCAAAGATCAATAGAATAGATTAGAAGATAGTGAAACAACTGCAGACACACTAAGCTACTTTATTTTTGGCAAAGGTGCCAAACACATTCATTGGAAGAAAGATAGCCTCTTTAATTAATGGTGTTGGAAAAACTGGCTTTCCATATCCTGAAGATTAAAACTGGACCTATATCTTTTGTGATATACTAAGTTAATGTCTGAATGGATTAAAGATCTCAACATTAAAACAGAAACATTAAATCTCCTGGAAGATAGAGTAGGTAAGACTCTTGAAGACATTGGTGTAGGCAAAGACTTTATGAATAAAAGCCAGTTTGCACAGAAACTATTGCAAAGAATCAACAAATGGAATCTCAACTTATTGAAAACCTTTTGTACAGGAACAGAAACCACCAACAAACTGAAGAGACAACCCACAGTGTGGGAGAAAATGTTTGCCAGCTGTCCCTCAGATAAAGGATTACTGTTGAGAATGTATAAGTAATTTTTAAAAATCAGTCCTTCAAGATTTAAAGACCCAATCCGAAAATGGGCATCTGATATGAACACATACTTCTCAGATGAAAAAGTACAAACAGCAAATAAATATGTGAAAAAATGTTCAGCAGCACTGGTCATTCGAGAGATGCAAAAAAAAAAAAAATCCTGAGATTCCACCTCACCTCAGAAAGAATGACTAGTTTAAGAAGTCAACAGATAACAAATGCTGGAGGGACAGTGGAGAAAAAGGAACAATTCTCCTCTGTTGGTGGGAATGCAGGCTGGTGCAACCACTGTGGAAGTTAGCATGGAGATTCCTCAAAAATCTAGGATTGGAGGTCCCATTTGACCCAACTGTTCTCCTTCCAGCTATCTTCCTGAAAGAACTAAAAGCATCATACCATAGCAATATATGTGCATCTATGTTTACTGCTGCACAGTTCATAATAGCCAGATTTTGGAAACGACCTAAATTCCCATTGACTGAGGAATGGACAAAAAAAATGCGGTATTTCTATATAATGGAATGCTACTCAACCATAAAGAATGATAAACTAGACACTTTCATAGTTAATTGGATGCTCCTTGAGAATATACTCATCAGTGAGATAAGTAAGTCACGCATATGTATCCATCATATTGTTGCACTTGTGTGACAAACTGAAAGAAAAACTGTATAAGTTTATGTATATGTATGTAAGTACACTGTTTATACCCAGCTTGCGTGAGAGCTGATGAGGCTGAGTATTCTGATATGGATGGCATTTTCTTGCTTGTCTAGGGTCAACTTCCAGCCCTGCTTTGCACACGCATTCTGTGAGGTTGTAGTGAGTTATGAAGAATGGATGAGTATAAAGAATGGAGGAAAGAGGGACGGCAGCAAAATCCTTTAGTGAAATACAAGAAAAAAATTGTTCTCTGACTGGGATTCCTTGCAATCACTCGATGGTAATGTTTTTCTGGTCTCAAACTCATGATTCTCTTTCTTCTCTGATTGTTACTCACCATGTTATTCTCCTTTGAATTTGAATTGTCTCACTACTCTCCAAACTTTGTCTCCTTTTCAATATGTTTTAAATATACAAATAATATTCTGATATCATTGACCCATCCTGAAGATTGTGTCTGTTTGACTGGGCACGAGCTGAACATTTTAGTGATTTCTTTAGCTACCTGACTAAAGCTTCATAGGTGTGTGCCATCTCTTCCTGAGTGGGTAGAGTGTGATTGTCCTTGTGGCAGTAGAGGAGGAGTGCTCAGTGAGATGTGCTGGATCACACAGGTTTGTGTTCTGTTTCTTCTCTGACTGCTCTCTGCTTATCTCTATCTCACAGACTATCTTAAATGGCATAGACAGGCACATGTTAAATTCTCCCTGCAAGGTATAATAAAATCATATGAATGAAAGGTGCTGAAGCAAAAATAAGATAAGAATACAGTAGTGATTAAATGACTCCATAAAATCACACAGTTTACTGTGAAATGCTTTTAACAATAAATTGATTCAGGAAATCTGCGAAGGGTTGTCCTAGGAAATGGTATTTGAACTGGGTGCTCTGTCCATAAAAATGGAGAGTAAAGATTATAGAAAATTTCAGGTGATGAGAAACTGTTAGCTATGAAATATTCAGGGAATGAGACTTTTTAGGTATGTGTGTGAGCAACAGATATTGCTAGGTGTAGCTGAGCGCAGATGAGCAGAACAGTAAGCAGATAAGGGAAAAGTGAGATGACTACACAGGGTGAGGGTTTGGAGAGCCACAGGGAGTGTCAAAACCATTCTGCTTGGAAGTCATAGCAATCATTTTGCTGTATTTATAAATCATTTTTATCTTAAAGCACCCACTTTTCCTTTTAAAGTGACAGCAATGAAGAAAATAGACGAAGTTGATATGAAAGGTAAGAAAAAGTTGGTGTATCTGAATTTGGGTCTTTTTTTCCCCCTGATTAGAGAGCTATAAAAGGGATCTCAATAAAATCATGCAGTATCTACTTAAAGGATCCTAGTATTAACTGCTGATAATTTTGGCATTTTTGAAAACCACTCTCACACAATGAAAACTCAGATATCTATTGAACCTATTGTGAGTTATACTTTTTTTTCTTTTTTGGACTAAACTTCATCAGGCATTTTAGGAAAAATGAAGCAAATAGTAATGTAAAAAACGCTTATGTCTGATGATTTGCATATATAAAACTGATTTTGGTAAAACTGATGAAAAGTGTTCAATTTTACTATGTCTAACAAAGCATTTTTTCTATTTAAGAGAAAAAACATACAGAAAAGACAAAAGCAAAAGAGAGAAACCAATGACAACAACAAATTCAATACAATAACTTTACAGGTTTACAAAACAAGGTGATAGGAATTTGACAATGTTTGTAATATTGCATATCTTTACCTTCAAAGGGGTTGTTTAGATTCACAGATATGCACATGCAAAATTGATCTAACCATATTAATAGTAACTGTTCTTTTTCAATAACTAATACATTTAGCAGTATAGTCATTTTAGCTATTTTATGTATATATATGCACAAGTTTGTGTCTTTTTCTTTAGCCTTCCTTCTTTCCTCTTTTCCCCTATACCAATCACTTTTGCTCTTTGAGCAGTTTCTTACCCTTACACAGTTTTTATTGTAGATTTTGTATTATATATACTGTTTCAGTTTCTTACACTAGGGAGACAATATGGTATTTACAGGTGAGTTTGATTTATTTCACTTATGAGTAGGGTCTAATGTCATGTCTATTTCCTTATAAATGTCTCGATGCAATCTTTCTTGATAGCTAAGTAGTACTCCATTGTATAAAAATACCACATCTTTTTATCCATTCTTTGACTGATGGGCACTTGGGTTGTTTCCAAAATTTATCTATTACTAATTGTGTTGCTATAAACATGGGTGCACAAATATCACTGTGATATGATGTTTTCAATTCTTCTGGGAAACTGCCCAGAAGTGAGATAGTTGGATCAAATGCAATCTTTAATCCTAGCTTCTTGAGGAATCTCCACACTGATTTCCACAGTGGTTGCATCGGTCTACACTCCCACCAACAGTGGAGAAGAGTTTTTTTTTCCCCATAGTTCCTTCAGCATTTCTTATTGGTTGATTTCTTGATCTTGGCCATTCTTTTTGGGGTGAGATGGAATCTCAGTGTTGTTTTAATTTGCATTTCCCAAATGACGATTGACGTTGAACATTTTTTCATGTACTTATTTACCACTTGTATTTCTTCCACTGAGATGTGTGTATTCATCACAGATGCCCATTTTTGGATTGGGTCCTTGAATTTTAGAAGCCTGATTTTTAAAATCTCTTTATATGTTTTAGACAGATGTCCTTTGTCTGAGGGAGATTTGGCTAAGATATTTTCCCAATTCATGGGTTTTCTTTTCACTCTGTTGGAGATTTCCTTTGACATGCAAAATCTTTTTAATAAGACGAGGTCCCAATTGTTGATTCTGGGAAGTAATTCCCATGCAGTTTGATTTTTGTTCATGAACTCTTTGGCTACTCCTATGTCATCAAGATTTTTACCTACTTTGTCTTCCTTTAAATGTAGTGTGTCTGTTTTAAAATTCAGTTCTTTTATTTATTTTGACTTTACTTTAGTGCATGGTGATAGACATGGATCTACTTTTAGTTTATGGCGTATGGAAAGTCAGTTTTCCCAGCACCACTTATTAAAGAGGCTGTATTTCTTTCAATGTACATGTTTGGCTCCTTTGTCAAAGATGAGGTGGCTGAGTGTGTTTGTAGTTGTGGCTGTATTTTCTAATTTACTTCCACTGATCTTCAGTTCTGTTTTTATTCCCATACCAAGCTGATATTATCACAGTAGCTTTGTAATATAGTTTCAAGTTTGGGATTGTGATGCCTCCAGCCTTTACTTTTTTGCCCGGAATTGCTTTTAGTATTCTAGGTCTTTGCTGGCTCCAGATCAATTTCAGGGATGATTTCTCTAGCACTGTGAGGTATGCAAATGGTATTTTGATTGGAATTGCATTAAATCTGTATAAAAATTTTGTGAGAATGCCCATTTTCACAATGTTTGTTCTTCCTATCTATGAACAGGGAATATGTTTCCATTTTCTGAAATTCTCTTTGATTTCCTTTTTCAAAGTAATGTAATTTTCACTGTATAGATCTTTCACTTCCTTTGTTAGATTGATTCCTAAGTATTTCATTTTCTTTGGATATTATGGTGAAGGGAGTGGTTTACCTTATTTCTCTTTCAGTGAGTTCACTGTTTGTTTACAAGAATGCTATTGATATTTGAGTGTTGATTTTGTATCCTATACCATTACTGAATTTGGTTATTACATCTAGAAGTCTTTCAGTAGAATTCTGGGGGTCTTCAATGTTGAGCATCATATCGTCTGCAAACTGATAATTTCACTTATTTTCTGATCCTTATTCCTTTTAATTCTCTCTCATCTAATTGCTCTGGCTAATATTTCCAGCACTATATTGAATAGAAGTGGCAATAGTGGGCATCCTTGTCTTGTTCCTGATTTTAGGTCAAAAGTTTTCAGTTTTTCTCCATTTAGTAAGGTGCTGGCTGTTGGTATATGATATGGTTTTTATAAGGCTGAGGTAGAGACAATGTATTCCAATTTTCTATATGATTTTTAAACATGAATGAGTGCTGGATTTTGTCAAAAGGTTTTTCTGCATCTATTGAGATGATCATGTGATTCTTGTCCTTGACCCTGTTGATATGGTGCATAACATTTATTGATTTGTGTATGTTGAACCATCCCTGCATTCCTGGGATGAATCCCACTTGATCATGGAGTATAATTTTCCTGATAACTTGATGTATTGTATTGGCAAGTATTTTATTGAGAATTTTTGCATCCATCTTCATTAGGGAGATTGGCCTTTAATTGTCTTTTTTGATTGGGTCTTTCTCTGGTTTTGATATTAGGGTAATACTTCCAGAAATGAGTTAGGGAGACTTGCTTCACTTTCAATTTCATTGAAGCGATTGAGGAGTGTTGGCATTAAGTCTTTCCTAAGTTTCTTGTAGTATTCAGCACTGAATCCTTCAGGACCTGGGCTTTTCTTTGTTGGTAAGGTTTTAATTACATTTTCAATTTCTTTAGCTGAAACTGGGTTATTCAAAAGTTTTACATCTTCTTGATTCAGCTTTGGTAATTCATAGGTTTTTAGGAATATGCCCATTTCTTCTGTGTTATTGAACCTATGGGTGTTCAGGTTTTTGAAGTAGATATTGATGATCTTCTGTATTTCCATAGGGTCAGTAGTGATTTCACCATTTTTATTTCTTATTGCATGGATTTGAGTTTATTCTCTCCTCTTTTTGATAAGCTTGGCTAGGGGTTTTTGATTTGATTTATTCTTTCAAAGAATCGACTATTTTATTCATTAATTCTTTGTATTATTTTCTTAGTTTTAATTGCATTTATTCATGCTCTGATATTTATAATTTCCTCTCTTCTTTGGGTTTTGGGTTTGACGTGTTCTTCTTTTTCTAGAAGTTTGAGGTGTACCATTAATTTGCTTATGTGTGTTCTTTCATTTTTCTGATGTAGGAATTTAGTGCTATAAATTTCCCTCTAAGGATTGCCTTTATTGTATCCCACAGGTTCTGGTAATTTGCATTTGCATTTTTGTTTGATTGTAGATATTGTTTAATTTCTTCTTTATTTTCTTATGTGACACAATGATTTTTTAAAAGAGTATTAATTAATTTCCATGTGTTTATGTGGCTCTCGTGGATTATTTTTCATTAATTTCCAATTTGATTGCAGTATGTTCAAATAATATGCATGGAATTATTTGAATTCCATTGCATTTGCTTAAGCATATTCTGTGGGCTAGTATATAATCTATTTTAGAGAATGAATGACCCATGTGCAGCTGAGAAGAATGTGATGTGTATTCTGATATTGTTGGGTAGAACACTCTGTACACATCTACTAGGTCCATTTGTTCACAAGTTTGAGTCAGTTCTGTTATTTCTTTGCTGATTTTTTGTTTGGTTGATCGGTTTCTTTGTGACAATGGAGTGTTAAGTTTCCCTGTTATAACTGTATGACTGTTTGTTGGGTTTTTCATGTCTTTTAAGGCATGATGGCACACGCCTTTAATCCCAGCACTCAGGACACTGAGGTCAGAGGACCGTTGTGAGTTGGAGGCTGGCTTGGGCTACAATGTGAGTGCAAGTCCGAACTGAGCTAGACAGTGCTACCCTGCCTCAACAAAACCAAGCCCGGGAGTTTGGCTCAGTGACTTATGTGCCTGTCTGATAGGCACAAGGTTGTGAGTTCAATCCCCAGTGCTGCAAAAAAAAAAAAAAAAAAAAGATTTTTTCTTCCATAGTTGGGTGCTCCCATATTTGGTGCATATATATTTATGATCATAAATACTTCCTCTTGAAGTTTTCCCCTAACAAGTATGTAGTGACCTTCTTAATCTCTTTTGATCATTTTTGGTTTGAAATTCACATTGTCTGCAAATAAAATAGCTACCTCTGCTTTTTTTCTGGATTCCTGTTGCATGGAGTACTGTTTTCCATCCTTTGATTTTTAGTCTGTGAGTTTCCTTTTGAGTTAAATGTGCTTCTACCTAGCATATTGTTGGATTTTGTTTCTTTTGGGGGGGCACTGGGAATCGAACACACAACCTCGCACCTGCTAGACAGGCACTTAAGCCACTGAGCCAAACTCCTGGCCCTAGTTTTTTGAGGCAGGGTTGCACTATGTAGCTCAGGTCGACCTTGTACTCACATTGTAAACGAAGCCAGCCTTGAACTCACAATGCTCTGCCTACCTCAGCCTCCCGAGTGCTAGGATTAAAGGCATGCACCACCACGCCTGGCTGGATTTTGTTTCTTAACCCACTGTGTCAGTCTGTTTCTTTTCATTGGTGAGTTGAGATCATTTACATTGATTGACATAACTGATATGTCCTGACTTCTCCCTGTCATGTTATCTTTCTGTTGTTGGTTTTCTATATTTTCTCTTTAGTTATTTGCCCTGCTTAATGGTTTCCTTTTGCTGTTATTTCTAAGCTTGTAGTTCTCTTTGCCTCTTTTTAGAGTGTCTTTCAGTACTCTTTGTAGTATTGTTTTGGTGGCCATGAAGTTCTTCAGTTGTTCTTCGTTGTGAAAGTATCATATTTCTCCATCAATTTTTAAAGATAGTTTTGCAGGTTACTTCAATCTGGGTTGAAAGTTAATTTCTTTCAGGATTTGAAATACTTTACTCCATGTTCTTCTTGACTTGAAAGTTTGTGTTGAGAAGTCTGCCATAATTCTGATAGGCTTTCCTTCATAGGTGATCTGTTTCTTTTCTCTGATGGCTTTTTGTATTCTGTTCTTGTGTTGAATTTCTGATATCCTATTTACTATATGTCTGGAAGAGGATGCATTTTGGCCACGGTTATTTGGGGTTCTGTATGCCTTACTTATGTGTATATCACATTCTCTTCTTATGTTAAGAAAATTTTCTGCTATTATTTCTAAAAATAGTCTTCACAGGTCATTCATATTAACCCCTGCTTTTTCATTGATACCTATCAATCTTATATGGTGTCTCTTGGCATCATCTTGAGACTGTTACATTGTTGTTTCCTGGTTCCTTGTTATTTTTAAGAGATCTTTTCTTTAATGATTGTAAGCTTCCATGCTGTCTTCAAAGTCTGAGAGTGTTTCTTCAGCTTCATTCAAGCAGTTTTGCTAACTTCCAATGGAATTTTTCATTTCCTGAATTTCCCTTTGAATCTGTTTTATGCATTCCAGTTGTGTCTTATTTTGTTCAAAGTTCCATCATTTTCTTGTGTTGTATTTCTTTATCTTGATCTTCTTTAGATACACACAACATTTCTTTCATAATGTTTGTCATTTCATGTTTTACCTTTGAGAGTATTTCTGATCTGATTTCCTCTGTAGTTTAATGGAGTTGTTTCTTTACTTCAGTTGCTACCATTTCAGAGAGTTTAGGTGTGTGACTCCCATTGTCTTCCATTTCAGTGTCTCTTGGTTTTTTCTCAGTGGACTGGAGGACTGAGATTGCATCTTGCTCCTTCAGTTTTTCATTTTCTTCTGGGACCTGTGTGGCTATGCAGGCAGCCTCCCAATGGATTGCCCTGGAACACTGTTCTGGGTACAGCTTTAATCTTCCAATATCCCTGTGGCTATCTGGGCCACAACCCCAAACTATGGCACTGGATCCTTGTGCTCTGTGGCCTGTGAGGCTGTCCATGTGTTCCCTTGATGTACTTTGTTGGGTTGCTCTGGGATGCTGGGCTGGACAAGGTTTGTATGTTCCCTGCAGCTAGCAGGGGCACACCCCTGGAGCTTGTCACCAGGGCCTGGAACCTGACTGTGTAGAGTTCAGAACCTCCACAACCCAGGTGGCTAGCAGAGATGCACCCCAGGGGGATGGCCCTGGGGTTCGTGCCTGGCTGGTTAGAGTTCAGAATCTCTGGGACCCAGACAACTAAGTAGAGTACACCCCAGAATGTGTCACCACTGGGACCTCGCACCTGGCTGCATGGAGTTCAGAGCCTCTGGAGCACGGGGAAAGCCAGAGCGCAACCCCAGTGTATGGTGCTGGGGCCTTGCTCCTGGCTGTGCAGAGTTTCATAACCTTTAGGACTTGCCTTGTGGCTGCACCCCAATGGAGCTTGTACCTTGTGTTCTAATGGGCAGAGTTCAAAATCTTCAAGGCCCTGCAACTATTCTGGCCACTTCCTGATGAGCAGCTCTGGGGCTCTGTGCTGGGTTGGGCTCAGTACCTCTGTGTCCTGTGAGGCTCGCCTGGCATTCCCATGATGGATTGTGTTAGGATGCTGGGCTGGGCATAGCTGGTATCCTCTGTGCAGATAGAGAAAACACTCCTGGAGGGTGATGCTGGGACCTTTCACCTGGCTGTGTGGGGTTCAGAATCTCTGAGACCCAGGCAGCTAATTGGAGCACACCCCAGACTGTGGCACCACTGGGACCATGCATCTGGTTTCAAGGAAAGCATGGTTGAGAGTAAGCATTTTTAATCTTTGTCTAATAAAGGAAGTGGCAATTCTGAAGCTAGTGATGAATCATATTTGGGGTGGTTTAATAACCTGTCTGCATTTTTTTTGGGATAACTGTGAAGCAATTTCTAAGATTTCCAATGAGTTTCTAAGAGCAAACAACAGAAGAACAGATGTTTTTGGTGGGCCAGGCCATCTTGAAGCAGGCAGGCTTTTCATTTTAGATGACCTCATCAAAGTAATATAAAAATATTTTTACATTTCATTAAACAATGCTGAGTATTTCTTGTTCCTTAATGATTTATAAATATTAAAGAAAGCTGCTCTTGTGGTTTATGCCTCAAATTTTGTATGGTGCCAAAGAAAACTTCCAAACTTCATAGCCTGGCCTTCATGATTTTCTGCTAGGAAAGCAACTTACTTTTATAAGTTTATCTACTATAGTATGTGTTTGCATCTCCTTAACTAGAAAGTCTTTGTTGATCCATTTGTCTGAAAAGATTTCCCTTCCATTCTCATTAAAACATGTCTCTTTATGCCAAATGCCCATACTCTTCTGATTTTCATACATTCATTGTGAGCAGTTGGTCCATCTACACAACACTTCTTACTTCTTTTTACACCCTGTCCCCCTCTAACTCTCCATCCATCATTTAGTCCCCTTACCCATCACTAGTCATTGAGCTAATATTTGTCTGTCTGATTTTGTTTACATCTCTGAGAATTTGTTTGGGAAAGGGATTCTTGTTTGAAATTACACATCAGCTCTATAAATAAGTTTTGATTCCTATCTGACCACTGTATCTATGAAAAGATTGCTCTTATCACTCCACAGATGTTTTCCACTATTCTGATATTGCACATAGTATTTTATATAATTATGGATCTTGTGTATATTTATTGTTAGGCTTTTAAGAGCAAGGTAACAGTTTTTCCCTTCTTAATAATTTCATATAATTTTGATTCAGCTTTGGAAGTGAAAGATAATTATGAAAGAGGAGACTATAAACACAATTGTAATACTTTTCTATCAATCAAACTGGGAAAGTGGCAAATTGAACTATCCAAGTCTTTCTGAGAAAATTTTCAGTAGGAGGGCTATTTGACAATATTAGGGCATAATTTTACTGGAAACATGTTTTTTTAGATTTTTAGAGCACAGGGATGCACTGCACAACATATGAAACATATATTCATGTATGTGGGTACAAAACATTGTTATTGTTCTTCTAAAAATTCAGAATAAAATAGGAGAAATGCACATCATTTTTGATATAAGAAGGGTAAATTTCAGAGCAGTTAAATCATCTGCCCAAGGGAAAAGCTAGATAAAAATCAAAATATTTGAAGGATAGTTATTTTATGTTCCCCAAATGTAAAGCTTTAATCCAAAATAGCAGGGTTCTGGGGAACCAGATAAATCTTCAAGAGACTTGGCATCTAAACTTTTTAAGGACTCTACTAGAATTCATCTCAGCAGAACGTAGTTGGAAGTTGTAGAATATGGCACAGAATCCATGAATTTAGAGGACAGCTTACTGACTCTTCTAATATGTCACTTCATTTCTTCTCTTTGCAGATTAAGCACTGTTAACTGCATCCTACCTACAACCACTGCTATAGTGATGAATAACACTGTGACCAAATTCATTCCGTTTGGGTTAACACAAGATGCTGGAAAGCAGAAGGTGACATTTGCGATCTTCTTTATCCTTTACTTTATGACTCTATCAGGGAATTTTGCCATTCTGATGGCCATTAAAACAATTCAGACCCTTGGAAGTCCCATATGTTTTTCCTCTTCTGTTTATCTTTTGCTGATACTTGTTTTTCTACAACCACAGCCTCTAGTTGACTGTGGATGCCCTTTCTCAGAAGAAGACCATTTCCTACAATGAGTGAATGATGAAAGTCTTTGTGGCCCATTTCTTCCAGTGCATGGAAATCTTTGTGCTCATCCTCATGGCCTTTGATCTCTACGTGGCCATCTGAAAGCCTCTGCAGTACATAACCATCGTGAGTCACTCTGTCTGTAGTGTGTTGATGACTCAGGTCTGGGTGGGATCTTGCATTCACTCCTCAGCACAGGTTTCCTGGCTTTGAGACTGTCCTTCTGTGACCTCGATGTGATAGATCACTATTTTTGTGATTTGCTGCCCTTGATGAAAGTTGCCTGCATGGACACTTACGTGATAAACTTGTTAGTTGTGTCTAACAGTGGGGCCATATGCATGGTGAGTTCCGTAATGCTACTTATCTCCTATATTGTTATCCTATACTCTCTGAGAAACCATAGCGCACAAGGAAGGTGAAAAACCCTTTCCACGTGCACCTCCCATCTCATTATGATTGTCACATTTTTTGCCCCATGTATAATCACACACACATGTCTGCCAACCACCTTTCCAGTAAACAAGATGATGGTCATGTTTTATAGGACTGGCACACCCTTGCTTAGCTCTCATCTACACAGTGAGGGATGCAGAAGTGAAAAGAGCCATGAGAAGGTTGTGCTGTGGTGAAATATGACTTCAGGTGATCCATGATATAGATAGATAGATAGAGATTCTAATGTACACTTAGCTAGTAGTTATGTTTTATTATATGGCTTAGAAAGATAATATTATTGATAGAAGATAATAAACCAAGATAACTACAAATATATCCTTGCTTTAAAATCTCTAATTCAACCCCAGGTATATTTTATTATATGTATAAATATGTAAAATATCTGACTAATCTCAGAATGATAGCCTGTCTGTGTGTACATGTGTTTGTGGCTGTGCATATACCAATCCCTTTTCCAGATATCTCTTTTTTGCATTACTGGTGATTGAACCCAGGGTCTTTGTACTGAGTGACATCTCTGGTTCTTTTTTATATTTTATTTGTGGCAAGATCTCACTAAATCACTCAGTTGCTCATACAGGATGTGAATTTGGGTTCCTCTTGCCTCAGCCACCCTGAGCAGTGGGATTACAGGCAACCCATTCTAATCCTAGCTCCTTCTCCAGATTTTGTTCTAGTCTGCTTTAAAGATGAACACAAGAGTAATCCACAGGAAACTGCACAGAATCAAAGTTGTCATCTTGCTGGCCTAAGGACTAGAGAGGACAGTCTCAGGGACTGTCCTGGGAACAGAACTCTGGACATCTGTCTGCCTCACCAGGGACATCTGCAGCCATGAGTCCTCAAACTTTAACAAACACTGGTGAATCCAGGGGAAACCAGGTTTGGAACTGCGTGAGAAATTCCGGGGATGTTGAGGATGAGAGGGCTCTTCTAATTGGATATGGCAGGCAGCGCTGTGCAGCCTGCTGCCCTCGGCTACCTTCCCCTTGCCCTTCACTAAGGGATGTGGCTTGAGAAGTTCAGCAGCTGGGCTATGCAGAAGGAGGATGAAGAGCAATGCATAATGAAGAGCAGGAAGTCCAGAGAAAGAGTAAGAAAAATACTGACTTTCTCAGGTGTAGAAAAGTGCTTTCTCATCCTTATATTCTGTTAGTCACTGCTGGCTATGTGACAATCTGGAGAAGTGAAAGACAATTGAGGATCTGCCTGTTTTGTTGACCTGAAAAGCTGAACATTGGCTCTCATGGGTTTTAGGGCATCGGGGGTTGGTGAAACAAACACTTCTTGTGCTTCCAACTGTACTTAAAATTTGTCCCTGGGTCAAGAATTCCTTCCACGAGTTTAATTTCTGCAAACTCAGTCCATGCTCCAACCTAGGTAGCTGCTTCTGGAGCTCAGATTCTGGTTTTTCAGGAGCCTTTGGCTGATGGTGTGACTGCTTTGCATGCACTGCAGCAGCTGCTTGCTCTCCTTTTGGCCATAATTCAGCTTTGTGTTCTGGTTGCTCCCCATTTCCAATTCTGGTGACACAAGTTCTTGTTGTTCTGCACCTGGGCTTACAGATGTGCCTCCAGGTAGCCCATCTCCTCCTGCAGGCTCTTAGTATCTGCCTGTAACCACTCTTCCTCCTTAGGGGGCCAGCCTAGGATACAGGACTGGGGGAGTCCCTGAGAAAGGAAGCAGTCTAGGAGCTGGGGGCCTCTGGTCTCTCAGCCAGCTCCACTCGGTGCTCAGCCCCCAGTTCCGGCTCCCTGTCTCAAACCTTGGCTTCCTGATTATCAATTTCTCATTCCTAGATTATGACCAGTCCTGAAGCTATTTCCAGTGCAGATCTCAGAGTGTGTACCTGTTCAAGGCACAGGAAACAGTGGATGCCTGCTGCGGCTCCCCAGGCCATAGCCTGAAGGATTTTTGCTACTTCAGAGAGAGGTCTGGTGTCCACTGATGAGGTCTGGTGTCCACTACTGATAGTGTCCCTTGCCCAGGTGCTGCTATCAGCTGTGGCATCACTCCAAGTTTGTGCCTTTCCTTTTTTGCTTGTATCCTTACTCTGCACTCCTTCCTGAAGGACAGCACCCTTGAGAGTCTTCTCTTCAGGCATCTTGGTCCCTAGACACAGATGTTTTCCCTGGGGACTGGAAGAGCTGGAGAACACCATGAGGCTTCTCCCTGATGTCTGCGGAGGTGGAAGGTTGGTCAGCCTGAGCTTGGTCCACCAGCTTCTGGGTGATTCTTACTGAAAGTTGCATCACCACTTCATACATTGCTTTCTCAACCGAACCATGCTGCCTCTAGGGGTCGCAAACACAGAGATTAAACCAAATGGCCCAGCAGACCTCAGCTGAGGAAGACCACTTCCCAGGAACCTCTTCCCCAGGGTAAGGTGAGGAAGACCACTGCCTGAGAATCTCTTCAAGCCAGGGTGGCACTGACTTTCCTGAAGGCCGCACTGCACCACAATGACCCTGACTATCTCCCATTTAAAGGCCAGGCTACACAAGAAGGGATCCCTGAGGTACCTACTTTAATTTCACCCAGAGTAGATTTCGAAGCAGTTATGACTCTTCAAGAAGCTCACTTACCATTGAAATGTTAACTTCCTCAGGCAAGTATGGCCGCTGTAAATCTGTGTCACCTTCCTTGTCTCTTGGTGACAACTCCTCACCTCCCAAATTTAGAATGCTTGGGGACCTAGTTTCTAAAACTTTTGTATGAGAATTGTTTGCTTGGTGATCGCATTCAGTTCCATGGCAGCAAACACCAGCTCTAAACTAACTTAGAATGCTTTCTCTCCTGCTGATACCTCTCCTGTAAACTCTGGACTCCTGAAATCAGTTGTCTATGTGACATTTTCTTCAGAGTATCTGATCATATCTCAAACCTTCTAGGTCTAAATTAAGCCTTTAGTCTTATTTCTCATTGGCTTTACCATTTCAGATGAAGAGAGCTACACCAAAAACAATGAAGTCATCCTTGGTCTATGAGCTTCTTTCATATCTCCCATCCTCACAGCAAGTCTATAAAATGTAGTATCTTTACTTCTTTCCTTCCTTTCTTCCTGTCTTCCTTTCTTTTGTGTGGTGTTGAGGATTAAGTTTGAACTTCATGCCTTTGCAGTGAGTTATAGTTCCATCCCTTTACAATGTTTTATTTTGTGACAGAGTCTAAATTGGTAAATTTCCCCAGAAGGGCTTCACCTTTCAGTCTTCCTGCCTCAGTCTCCCAAAGTAATAAGATTTTAAGTGTGTGTTATCACATGAACAAGCATCTGGCATTTTTGTTTTCATTGTGGTTTTTTTCATTTGTTATTGCATTCTATTTTTGAAGGAAAGCCAAAATTTGACTTTCTGCCTATTGTTCCCAACCTGCTTCAAGTGACCATTTTCTCACACTTTCATTGCTGTTTGCCTCTTGTCACTGCTTCTGTCTTTGATCTCTATGTTTACCTAGATCCTCTTAGATGCTGATGCTGAGACAGTATCAAATGTATGCATAGTTTACAGTGGGAAACACTGTAGGAGAAAGAGGAAGGAGATGAGAAGAAACTATCAGGGCTGCCAGGTGGTAATGTGAGTCTGATCTCAGCTGAAGACAGGAGGTAGTCTTCTGCATACATACGAGAAGTTGAGCAAGTCTGCTAGGCAGTCCTGAGCCAAAGCCTCATGTCAGAGGAACACTCGGTTGGTTTCCATACTGGTTTCTCTGACTTGGGAAACAGCAAGAGGAAAACATGACCTCAAACCCCACATCTGAGGCCTGTGGTAACTTAGCTTAGTGCAGCAAGGTGTCCACACTGCTAGCCCCTGACTGTGATCTCTATTCCTTCCATCTATTCTCCTATCACAGTCAGCTCCATCCTTTCCTGATGTGACCAGGTCCCATCACTTTGCTGCTCGAACCCTCCAGATTATTTCTGTTTTATTTAGAATTAGATCAAATCCCACACAGGGCCTTCTCCATGACTTGAAGGATGTGAGATAGACAGACCATCATCCAGAGGCTGGTGCACTTGTGGAAGATATGGCATCATCTACTATGACCCCTACCGTGACCCCAAGAGTAACAGTCGGGAAGATGTTGGCTTCTCAGACAGATAGCTTGACAAAGGCTCTAAAGTCTGATATAGATTATAAAGATGTGTTTTGATCTGAATCAAAATGCTCTTGGGCATTTTTAGGGTGCTTTCTCAGAATATTAGGCCATGGAACACAAAGAAGTGTGTCAGCTTGCAACACATTTTCTTTTCTGATGAAATAATGTGTGTTAGATTTCTTTTTTTGTTTGTTTGTTGTCTTTTTGTTTTGCTTTATTTTTTGTTTCTTGAGAGAACTATCCAAGATTCATCTACAATGCAGGACTTATTTTCTTCCAGTGCTGGGGATTGAATGTAGGGCCTTATGAATGGTTGGCAATTTTTCTATGATAGAATTACAACCCCAACACTTTTTCAATTTCACTTTGGAGCAAGGTGTCACTGAGTTGCCTGGGTTGGCCTCAGACTTATAACACTTTGGCCTCAGCTTCCTGAGTAGTGAGGATTAAGGAGGATGTCATTGTGCCCAGTTACAATCAGGGTCTTTTTTTTTTTTTTCAGTACGGGTGATGGAACACAGAGATGCTCTGCCAATGAGCTACATTCACAGGTATTTTTAATTATTATTATTATTATTATTATTGTTATTATTATATTGAAACAGGATCTTCTTGAATTGTTCAAGCTGGGCAGAATCCTTCTGTCTCAGCCTCACCATTGATGGGATTACAGGTATGAAACACCATGCCTACTCAGTCAAGGTATCTTAAACTTGAAAGTAGTTTGGAATTTTTATCCTAGTCTTCCAGTCTAAAGGACACTAATCTTATCACTGAAGGTGGGGTTTTCATGAGCTAGTAATTTTACAATGCATCTACCTTAGGAGTTAAATTCCAGCATGAATTTTGGAGGCTCACCAACACTCATCCACATAACAAAAGGACTGATAGACTTTGGTTTGGAAGCTAATACGAAAGAAGAGGATAATTGTAAGAGATTTTTGGGTGTGAAATTTAGTGATAGTGGTAGTGACATCAGGAGATCCTTTTGCTGATATTCAAAATTTAAGAAGTTTGTTAGACATCGAAGATTTATGCAGGGAGATATATGGGTTTGAAATACCTGTGAATGTTTGTGAGCATCCAGCACATAGAAGACATTAACAGGTAAGGTATCAGATGCATTTACTGAAGCAGATTTTAATGAGAAAGGAAAAAAGGAAATAGAGTGCTTTAACATCAATAGGTGAAGGAAAAAAGGCAAAGTCACAAAAACGTAATGGGAAGCAAGATATGCAAACCAAGAAACCCAGGTAAAATGGAAACGGTGAATAATGTTTGTCAAGAATTAAGAATGACCAGGTGTTGCTAATACTGCTGATAGAACTATCAAAGTCATCAGTTTGACTAACAATTGGGTGGAGCAATGTGGTGGTGATTGACAAGTCTTTTTAAGGTGAGATGATGGGAAAACCTGCCTGGTATGGTTTTAAGATGCACTGAGATGAAGGTTGTTGGAGACAGCACTTTAAAAGAGTAAAATTATTTCAATATATTTTCCTGTGAAGGAAAGAAATGGCAAAATACCTGCAAGAAGAAGTGCAGTGATAAGAAGGACTTTCACATTTTTATTTGATAATTCTACTAGTTTATAAGGTACAATGAGAAGTGGCGATGTATGGAACATTGTGGAGAGATTAAATTGAGATAATTAAATCATCTACTGTTATGGTTTCTACCTGGATGTTTCCCCAGGTCCTCAAGTGCTCAGAGCAGGGACTGGTGGGTGGTGATTGTATTATGGGGATGTTGCAGCTGGCTTAGTGTTGGGAGGAAGGGTCTGATGAGAAGAGATGGATTGCTTTCAGTGGAACCTGGAAATATTTGTCTCTCTCCTTGGCTTCTCCCTTCTCTTTCTGCTTCCTGACCACCATGAACTGAGCTTCTTTCTTCTGCCCAGGCCCTTCCTCCATGGCTACCTGCCTACAGCCAGCTGACTGTAGGTTACAAATGTGAGCCCAAATAAAGAATATTGCTATTCTGTCCCAGAGATGAGAAAGTGATTAAGATGCTTACCATGTCTTTCACCTCATCTTTTTTTTTTCCCAACTTAGTACATCTGTCTAATGGAAATTTTGCACTCTTTGATGAAAATTTCCTTTCCATGCAATGTATTTCAGCCTAAATTCCCCATACTTTGGTAACCACCATTCTACTCTTGTTTCTAAGAGTTCAATACCACATATGAGATGAGGTTATGCTTTTGTTTTCTTTGTGTGCCTGGATGGCTTCTCTCAACATAAATAGATTTAGCATTTTTCAAAACAATATGGAGGATTCTCAAATTCCTAAGATTAAATTACCATGTAATTCAACTATTTTATTTATGTGTAAATGTCTAAATGAATTGAAATTCAGTATTCTGACATAATATTTAAACTTTCATGTTCATTTTAGCATTATTCATAAAGAGATGAGATATGAAAACAATCTAACTGTCCATAGATAGATGAATGAAGACAATGTGTATATGTACAGACTGTATTATACATGTCTATATAGTATAGTCTTGAAAATGGATTAAATTCTGTCATTACAGATAAAAGGATGAACGTCTTGGACATTAAGAGACAGCAATATAGAAGGTAGAGAAAATAATAATTTTGCCTGATGATAAGGATGATTCTTTAGAAAGGAGAAAGCTGGTAAGAAGAGGAAGAGCAGAATGTCCTCTTCTTGCAGATGAGAGGAAATGTGGAGGCTGTGACTTTAGACACTAGCAAGATAGTTTATATGAGGAATGGAATTCTGGACCTATAGAGTGAAACTGAAAGTTTAAAGTGCTCACAGTAGAGTCAGGTCATGGATTAAAGGTGAGAGGGATTAGGATGGTAACAGAGAAGTGCAGGGTTAACCTCAGTACAGATAAAAACACACACAATCCATTAGCATTTTCTAAGTACACAAATCAATAAAATCCCACAGAACACACTGAAACTTGGCATTTGACTCGGGGACCACCTGCTGGCAAAATCATATAAACACTGAATTACTAAAAAGTGGTGTTAAGGGATTTCAGGGAGAGAAAAGTCAGTGCCCCCCACCCCGAGAATGGCCATGCTAAGACTGGGTGGACCCAACAAGAAGCTAACTAGCCAGCTTTTCTGGTAAGTTGTGCAAGCCGTGTGGAATCCAAGAAGAGAAAAATAAGATAGCACCTCCTGTGAGCCTATGGGTATGTGGGCTGAGAATCAAACTCACCAACCCCCCGCCACGTAAGCAACCCGCTGATTTGGAAGACAGGCTAAGTTGAGAGCAACTAAGGTTCATAAAGCAACTAAATGCTTATATTGTTTGGTTGATTCTGTAGGCCTGGGGCCAGTGGTCTGAGTCTCACTTGGGAGGATGACAGTATAAAATATAGCAAATATGGGGATTTATTTCTCTCTTGTGTTTGAAATCCAATATTGTTTTCATTGTTTTGCTTTGTTCTGATTAACTGTTTTGCCTTATTCAATATTCTGTTTTGATTGGTTATGTTCTGTTTTGTTTTTGGTTTGATTTTGCTATGCCTGATAGAATGGACAACTATTGTGGAGATAACAAAATATACTACAGTAGATATTGTTGTTTTCCTAGTATCTGTTTTGAAGTTCTGTATCAATTTTGCTGCTTTGTTTTGATTGGCTTTGTTCTGTTTTATTTTGTTGAATTTTACTATCTTTAGGATAAAAAAATAGTGTTAATACAGCAATTAACTATAGCCCTCTACAGGGTTGTCCTAATTTGAATGGAGATTAGAATGCATCATTTTTCCAGTACCAATTTATGAAATCAAAGATGATATATAATGGTATTGTCTTAGCTTATATTTTCACAGGTATGTAAATTTCCCTTTTAAAAATAAATTGTTAGCTTTCTTAATAACAAAATGCTTTTTCTGTTCAGGTTCATTCTTTACTACTGTTGTTCTCTAGAAGGTTTCAACAATGATTTATTTCAGTTGAGCATAATATTTTTATTATATTACATTACATTACATTGTATTATATTATAATATTTATGTGGCCTACTTTTTATACTCTCCAGCAGATTTCCAAACACAATTTTCCCCCATCATAACTATTATTGAAATTGTATTTCCAATCAGTTTCTGTGGAACAGATTGTTACAGTTTTTCCCACATTGTTTCATTTTTACATAGAGCATGTTACAGTTCCATGACTGCAGACTGTTCTGTTAGCTTCTGCTCTTTGGAGGACAATTTCTCACTTCATAGGGAAGCATCATTATCTAAATTGATAGAGATTGCCTAAGAATTATTATTATGGCATGGAAATCTACCTTATATATATTCTGATATTCTATTCTTATATATATTCTTTAAGATAATAGCATTTTGACAGTTTGATATTATTTCTAACTGTCACTCAATCTCACTTATTTGCAAAACCCAAAAAGTTGAACTCTGAATCAGAGTACACAATGGGTTGCAGTGGCTGAGCAATGGAGTTAGGAGTGAAATTGGAGATGATAGTCAAAGGATACAAAATTTCAAGACAACAAGAAGAAAATATTCTGGTCAATTATTGCACAACAGGGTAGTTTTTGCTAAAATAGTGTATAAGGTAGTACCTCGGTTCACCTACACTTCTGTTTGTGAACAATTTGGTTTGTGAGCAGATGTATTCAGCAAAATTTTGCTTCTGTTTCTGAATGCCCCAACAGATATGAACACAACTGTGGCTATCTCCCCCAGAATCTTGGAACAAATTAAGTTCATGAACTAAGGAACCACTATATTTCCAAACTGGTAAAATGGTGACTTTTAAATGATCTCACTACCAAGTAGGAAAGGTATAGAAATATCAGTTACATTGATGAAAAGATTCCCCAATTTGTATATCACATTGTACCTCATAAATATACAAAATATTGCTTTGCCAATTTAGAATTTAAAACAGAGAGTAGAATATAAATGGTACAGTGGTGAGTGTTAAGTACTCAGCTTCTTTAGGGCAAAGTTCTGAGAGTCTGGAAACAACAGCCTGAAGAGAAAGCAAAGGGCATGCAGGGCAAAAGGAAACCATAAAGAAACTGACACAGGAGACAGTGAAAAAGGATCCATTGTTACAGAAGAAATAACTCACCACTGTAGGGAGGGGCTGAACCTGGAAATTGACTGCATGTGCAGGGGCAAGACAAGCCTAGTCTGAGATCAAACAGTGCTGGAGGCAAGCCACATGAACAAGCTGCTTCAGTCCACAGAACACCAAGCCCCGAGACAATCCAAACAATAGGTTGCTAGACAAAGGGGGTGTCACAAGACATCGACCTGCCAAATGCATAAATAAACACACTATGCTGGTTGAGCAGTTCCTTTCCTAGCATAGGGAGAGAGGTCTCCACCTGACCTCAGCTTTCTGTAGAATATCTCTTATTTTTATTTCTCCATCTTCTCCCTGTCTTTCCCCAGGGAACTTTGAGAACTGCACTGGATGTGGCATATGGCACCCAAACAGAGACTGGGTAAAACGTAATAGGGGTTGAGGAAAATCTTCTCTTCGTGCATGCAAAAGAGGGAGAAATGCATTGATACTATCAATATTAATCACAGAGTTGTATTGATATTGATATCATCAGGTGTAAAACATGGTACAAGCAGGTTCTCAAGAATCACAGATATGCATAGAATTATTTGTTATGTTCTTGATTTCTGCATTTACTTTTTGTGGATTTTGACTAGAGAGTGTCTTAGTGGTCATTGACTTTTTGGGATGACCACAAAGAATTTGACTCAGAGCACTATTTTAAAATCAAGTCCCAGGTGGGAAACAGATGGTGGAATAATAGCCACCAAGATAAGCTTAACTGAGCCACAAGCAGCAATCCCCACTTTTCCAGTTTAAGGAAATTTTGCTGCATCACAGGCTGAGATTTCCACCTTCATAAAATAAAGTCAACCTTTAAGTTAATAGTTCAATGGCTGGTCACTGAAAGTGCAAATAGATGATATAAAAAGGCTTTAGGAACCCACAAAAAATGAGCTATGCTGTCTAAGGTGGTTCAAATTTGTGCAGATATTGGCCCCTCATATGTACAGAGTGCTGCCTCGGCAATGGGTATTATTCAGGTTATTTACCCACAGCCTATAAGAAAGGAAAAAAGCAAGATTACTACTTGCAGATGTGAAGTGAAGGAACAAAAGCCTGGCAACACTTCCTCCTATGTGCTGTGACTTAAACTCTGCTGAGGCCATGCAGAGCCTTTAAACTGTGGACCCACCTACACCACGGCACTCAGACTGGGGCTATGAGAGCTTTCTATAAAACACACACAACCAAAAACACAACAAAACAAATACAGCTATTGCCACAAAGGCAGTGAGGCAGGGGCTGCTGCCAGGGTCAAAAGCAGAGATCAGGAGACTCAAGCATCTAAATATGAGACATTTTTTCCCCTACACTTAAGACTGATGGTGGCCCAAGTTATATGAGGACTGCCTTTCAAACACTTTGTAAAACTTTTCATATTTCCCTTACCATGGGAATTCTTTATAAACTTCAAGGTCAACTAAATATTAAACATGCTCACCATATGCTCAAAATTCAATTACAAAAACAAAATGAGGAAGCCTTCCCTACAAAATTTATACCTCATAATAGACTTCACTTGAAAGTATACACTATTAACCTTTTAGTTCCTACTAAAGAGAAAACTATAGCAGTGGAAAGACAATTCATTCAGGTAAAGAAAAAGAATCAAGAAAGAATCCTAGCCCACTTCTCACTTGGGTTAGAGGGTACACTTGTGTTATTCAGAGAATGATGAATGGTCTATCAGGTTGTCATAACATGTTGTCTAGATGAAACACGGACCCAGACCCAGAGAGGAGTTGATTCCATCTTTCAAGAAACTGTTGCTCAGTCTCTTGACAGTGATACCTCAGACACTGCTCCACAGTTAAGCATGAGGCTAGACCTGGCCTGGAGTCTGTTGAAAGAGTTGACCCTAAATGCATAGGAGATGGTAATCAAAAATGGAAATCAAAGGTCTGAGCAGGTGATAGAGTATATAGGGATAACTGCACTAAAATTTACATGGAGAGAGACACAATGGTTACCAGTATTTTTAAAATAAATACAATGCAAAAGTATATATTGATTATAAAACTTTTATTTCTTCCAAATTCTTTTTAAGACATTTCTGCAAATTGATCTACAACAAAATCTGACTAGCATATTTATAGTTATAAATTCTACAATTGTAGAAAGTTATTATTATTTAATTTGGTCAAAATATATTTGAGTGCACTTTGATTTTGTAAGATGTTTGTCAGTCTTCCTGTGTACCTGTTTGTCCAATTTGTTAAGCTGTGTACGTATTTGTTCTTTTATCCAATAAGTTAATGGATGCTTTTTATTTGTGCTCAATTTTTCTGTTTTGCTTTTTTCTTTTGCATTTTTGAATCATTTGTTCAAAACTTAATTCAGTTTATAGATTTAAAGAAACATGCTTCCACCTGAGTTGCCAGCTGGTCAAAATGATGCTAAAATTCATTTTATAAATATTATGTATATTGTTGTTTATGTATTATGACTTGAGAGTCTCTTCTTGTTCAAAAATAATGTACTAAATATTGTGACTGGGTTTTCCTAGATCATCAAAAAGTATTAAGATAATTAAATAAAAATCCGTAGAGTGGGAAAAATTACTGAACAGGACTCCAATTAATGAATAAGAAAGCAACTACCTGGAAAATATTAACCAGTTCCTGTTCTTTGATGGGAGGGCCCAACTATCTCCATAGCCTTATGGGAGATACTCCAATAATTGCTATTAAAATATATTATTATGATATGTTTAGTTTGGTCATCATTAAAGGATTGTTTTCCACACAGTAAAGTTTTTGATTTTTTTTTTGGTACCAGGGGTCTAACTCATAACCTCATGCCTGCCAGCCAGGTGCTTAGGCCACTGAGTTAAATCCCTGGCCCTATTTTTTGAGACAGGATCTTGCTATACAGTTCAGCCTGGCCTTGAACTCACTTTGTAGCCCAGGGTGGAATCAAACTCACAACAATCCTCCTCCCAAGTGCTGGGATTAAAGGCCTGCATCAGCATGCCTGGCTAAGGTTTTTGATTTAAAGATGTTCTGCTACAAAGATTTTCCTATGGTTATGACAGTTGATTGCCATTGTTTATGTAGCGTATTAAATGCATTCATGCCTCCAGATGTACGGGTCTTCCAAAATGTAAGTCAGGGATTGTTTATGGTGATATATTTTTTTCTTTCAGATTCAGACATCTGCTTTTAACAAAAACTTATATGATATACATCTCATTAAAAGTCAACATGTTAAATAAAAGTTTCTCATATATTAGATAGAGATGATTGACTAATAGTTTATACTATGTCAACATGAAAATTTAAGTGTAACACAAAATGTTGTCAAATTGTCATTCTGCAATATTATGTATGCCTTTTGATTTATTTTGTATGTAAAATACTTAACTGTTAACCTTCTATAGTGATGTAAATATTAGAACATCTATGGTTGTTAGAAAATAATGATTCTATTTTATGTTCTAAAGTGTTTTATGTTCTGATAAGATAGAAACGCTAAGCTTACTGTCTCTATTATATTGTAAGGTTATCAGTCTGTTTTTCTGGATATTCAATTACTGGGGTTTGGAGACCAAAAATTAGAAAAATAGATGGGTTAGGAAGACAGCCAATATTTTGGCACTAGCCCTCCAAGAACAAGGAGGACCCAAGACATAAGAGAAGCACTGCTGCAATATCGTATAACTTGGTGACTACCTGGTCTTCAGACCCAAGCTTTCATAGAAAGAAATATGGCCAAGCAATGGCTGTGACTCATCCAGCTGGATGAATCTGACACATGTACTAAGAAGTGCCAAGCATGGTTGCAAGGTAATTCCTGAGGAGACTTACTTGTCTTGTTAAAATAGCAAAAAAATTATTTTAATTCACACAAGTCTCATTTTCACTTGGTCTTAAGTATCCAACAGAAAAGCATAACCACACACACAAAAAATTTGTCTACAAAATTCTCCAAACACAGCTCCTCCAACTTCAACTGACTACCCATCACTAGCAACTACAAAACAGAAAAAGGGGAGATGTAGGGAGTGGCTGAAGTTAGAAATTGATCACATGTGCAGGGGTAAAGCAAGCCCTGTCTGAGAACAAAGAGCACTGGAGTCAAACTTTGTGAACAAGCTGATTCAGTGCACAGAACACCAAGACCCAAGACAATCCAAGCAATGTGTTGATAGGCAAAGGAAATGTCACACAACACCAACCTGCTAAATGTATAAATAAATAAGCTATAGTGGTTGAGTAGTTCCTTCCCTCCCATCTGAGGAGAGGGCTTCACCAGACCTCAACTTTCTGTGTACTGTCACTTATCTTTATTTCTCCATCCTCTCACCATCCTTTGCCCTGTAAACTTTGAGAACTATGCAGCATGCAACACACCACCATGAATTCAAGACCACTCATTGCAGCTAGAGCAGCTGTGTAGCCAACCTGATGGTGGAAGAGACAGTGAAAGCAGCTCTGTGTCTTACTGGGAGACTGAGTCCTGACCTGGGCTGCGAGCGTTTTGTGCCATGGAGGCAGCAGTAAAAACATGAGACAATTTCCTGAACCACCCCACCCCCAATCACCAGCTAGTGAGTGAGTTAGAGTGGTTCCTGCCACATAGTTGCACAGGGGAGCAGCAGTGATGAGGATCCTTCTGCCATGAAGTTTCTACTTTGGAGCCAACCAACCGTAGACAAACCCAGGAAGTCATAAGCCAAATAACCTCCTTTCTGCTGTACATGTCAAGTATTTGTCCCAGCAATGGGAAAACTGATTCATATCTTAACCTTTATTTCTCTCTCCCTAACACTTCTTTTCTCTTAGTCTGCTAATAACACTTTCTCTTTATCACTGTTTTAACATTTTATTATGATATAACTTTAGTTTATTCATGGTTTCTGTGCTCATAATTTGTTGAATTCTCATAAAACATGGAAATGTTTTGGACATTCTTTTTTTTTAACCCCCCTGTTCCTTCACCAATCTTATTCTTAGAAGATTCTAATTATAGCATTTGTATATTAAGCTGTGTCGTGTTTTTCCCCATCCTACTCAAGTAGTGTTCATTTTTCAGCCCATCATTTTCTTTTTATTCTTCATTTTACCTAGTTGCTTTTTTTTTGTTTTTTTTTTTTTTTGTTTGTTTGTTTTTGTGGAACTGGGGATTGAACTCACATCCTTGCGCCTACCAGGCAGGCACTTAAGCCGCTGAGCCAAATTCCCAGACCTAGTTTTTTGAGGCAGGGTCACACTATGTAGTTCAGGTGGGCCTTGCACTGATTGTAGCCCAAGCCGGCCTTGAACTCACAACGTTACACCTACCTCAGCCTCCCGAGTGCTGGGCTTCGTAGTTTCTATTGTTATGTAGTCATTTTAACAAAAGTTTTTGATGAGGTGGTCAAATTAGTAGAATACCCAAATTTCTCTTAATCTACCATCCAGTGAATTTTTCAGCTCAATTATAGTATTTTTGTTGATATAATATCAATTTATAACCTCTGGGATAGTTTCTATGTCTCCACATGTCATATTCAATCTTAACTTAAAAATATGAATCACATTTATAATAAATCTTAAAAATATGAATCACATTTATAATAAATCACTTAATATATTCATTTTTAAATTTTACAACTATGGTTATTTATGTGTAGGTTTGAAATGATTTATTTTAAGTGACTGTGGGTTTTATATTCTTGATCATTTTCACAGTTGGTATATTTTTTTTTGAGACATAGCCTCCCTATGCACAAGAGGCTGTAACTAAACTCTCAATCTTCTTGTGTCAGCCTCTGAGTTGTTTGGGGTTTACAGATGTTCACCAGCATGACTGGCTCACACTTCATAACTTTTTGATTGGGTGATGTTTTTGACACATGTAATCTTAATTGTAGATATTTTGCATTCCTATAGGTATTCTATAACTCGTTAAGTGAGACTGACTAGTGTTTACTCTTTCAGAAAGTAAACTTTATGTGCTTATGAATACTCTGACAGCTGCACTGAAAATTATGAAGAGCCCTGTTTGTTAAGTGGGGATTCTGAACCATTACAGATCCTGCATGAGTCCAAGGAATTGAATGCAGTACCACTAATTTTGCCTAATATGCCAATGTCGTAAATAACTCTCCACAAATTAAAAATTTCCTTAGCTACATAACTAACAATATCTTTTTTAATGAGGTGAGATTGCTCATACTAAGAACCAAATAAGTAAGCTGTAGATAAATAATTTGAGACTAAAAATGAGGAAAAGATCTACCAGATATCAAAATATCTCACAAACCTTCAATTATTGCAAAATTGTGCTATTTTTAAGAGAAAATACTAGAAACCCATGGAAATTAACATAAATATATGAAATAGTTGTCATATAAACTGGACTTTGAAAATTATCATAAAGAATAAATTATTCTCAAAGGCTTCCCTAACAGCATATAAGAATCTGGAAAGTATTTTTACACACTGATAAATTAAAAAAAAATAGATGCAAATTTAAGTGGAAGATATTCATAAAACAATAGTAGCAGCAATTATGGAAAATTATAATTTTGTAATAGAGTGCTTTTCTAAAATTAATCAAAGGGCTTTTGGAAGTTAGAGGTTTTCATATCAGTATTAGAGCAGACGAGCAAGCTAAAGATTGAAACAAGGTGAGAACAAAATAAGGACAGTAAAATTAGTAATTTTCTTAGATTATGAATAGTCATTATATTTTAGAAACTTCTGGTCATATGAGTGGGAAAACACATACATATTTGAGAAATTTCAGTCTCTTGTTTTTTTGAGGTGTTCATCTAGCATGATATTGACTTTTCATATATGAGAATTTAATCGTTCACAGATACCTAATTTCCTAAATATTTCATAGAAATGAAATTTCAAATAATCAAATAAATAGGAAAATTAATTAATGTTAAGGTTAATATTAAAAGTGTTTATTTCCAGGCATGGTGGCAAACACCTATAATCCCAGCACCAGGAGGCTGAGACAGAAAGATCTTCATGAGTTTAAGGTCATCTGGTCTACATAGAGAGATCAAGGCCAGCCTGAGCTACATAGTGAGATTGTATTTGTAAAAAAAAAATGTTGTGAGTGGATGTTGAATTTTGTGAAAGGCTCTTTCCACGTCTACTAAGATAATCCTGTGATTTTTGCCCTTGCTTTGGTTTATGTGATGTATTACATTTATTGATTTGCATGTATTGAACCATCCTTGCATCCTTCACAGGAAGCCTACTTGGTCATGGTGTATAACTTTTTGTATTCTGTCTGTCAGTATCTTGTTGAGAAGTTTTGTGCTCTGTTCATTAAAGAGACTGTTCTGTAATAGGCATAAAAAGACATTATCTGAACTGGATAGAAGTGTTTTATGACAATCCTACTCCCAACATCATACTAAGCAGGGAATAGATGAAATACTTCCCTTAAAATCAGGAAAAAAGGGCCAGGAGTTTGGCTCAGCAGCTTAAGCGCCTGTCTGGCAGGCGCAAGGCTGTGAGTTCGATCCCTGGTGCCAAAAAAAAAACAAAAAAAAAAAATCAGGAAAAAAGACAAAAGGCCACTCGAACCACTCCTGTTGAATATAATACTTTGAACTTTAACCAGAACAACTGTGAAAGTAAAAGAAATAGAAGAGAAGTGTATAAAAGGAAGAACTAAAAACATCATCATTTGGAGATGACACAACCTCTACATATATGACTCAAAAAGTCCACCAAAAATTTCCTAATGCTAATATCCAAAGTCAGTACTATAGAAGAATACAAAATAAGCACAAAACATCAATTGGGTTCCTGTATCCCAACAATGAATTCACTGTGAAAGAAATTAGGAAAACAGTACAATTCACAATAGCACCAAGAAAAATTAAATACTTAACAATCAACCTACCCAAGGCAGTGAAAGGTCTTTACAACAAAACTTATAGTAATCTGGAAAAGGAGACTGAAGAGGACATTGAACTGTATACCCCCCTCATCTGTTTATAAGAAGAAGGAATGTAGTCAAAATGGCCATACTTCCAAAGTAATACAGAAATATACAATTCCAATCAAAATACCAAAAACATTCCTAACAGAAATAGACAAAATGACTCTAAAATACATTTGGAGCCAGAAGAGATGCAGAATAGCAAATGCAATCCTGGGCAACAAGAACAAAGCACGAGGGATCACAATATCTGGGTTCAAGATATATATAAAGTTACAGTGATAAAAACAGTATTATAATAGAACAGAATAAGGAATGCAAAACCATCTTACAGCACATTCTTCTCACTGATTTTTGATACTGGAGGAATAATAAGCTCTTTAATTAGTAGTGCCAGGAAAAGTGACAATCCACATGCAGAAGATTGAATCTAGACCCATATCTTTCATCATGTACTAACTTGAAATCAAAATGGATCAAAGAACTACTAAAACAGAAACAATCTTTTGCAAGATAGAAAGAACTACTAAAACAGAAACAATCTTTTGCAAGATAAAATAGGTGAAACTCTTGAAGACACAGGTATATGGAAGACCTTTCTGAACAAAACCCCAGTTGCATAAGAAATGATATTGAAAATCAACAAATGATATTGTGTTAAGCTTTTGCAGAAAAAAGGAGCTATCGAGAATGAAGAGACAAAGGGAAAAACAATTTGCCCAAAATTCCTCAGACAGAAGATTGATATCTACAATATATGAAGGACTCAAAAAAATTAGACTTTTCTGAATGAAAGAAACAAATAATATACAGTAAAAGTTACATCTAAAATGTACACCAATATTTAAAATGAATAACCATATACTGACATTGAATCTGAATACTATGACTAATTTATAGTTGTGTAATTATGTAGATTGTATACCATGATAAATTATGTGCTCTTATCCTTGAAGGTGAGCGATATAAGACATGACTTGGACAGCAGCATTTGTCTCTCTCATCTTTCAGAAGGTGAATTCTGAGTGGTTAAATGACGTTGGCTGAAAGTCAAGACTAAAACTGACCTTCAGAATATCCTTATTTTAAAAAACTGCTACAAGAAACTCAAATCTGTGAAAAAATTGTCTGTACATAATGTGTAGACATAAGAATTCTCAGGTGCTGTGTATACACTGGAAAATCCTAGGGTCTCTCAATACTTGAGTGAGATTGGAGCAGTGCCCACACTCTGATCGAGGCAAGGAGAAAGAATCTTCTTAGGAAGATGCTTCAGCATTGGCAGAGAATTGGCATGAACTCCTGGGCATAGAGAAAGGGCACAGGTCTTAGTGACAGTTCCAGAAGGGGCAGGACAATGGAGACAGGAACACCATGCTGATGTAATAACGTCAGAGAAACTTTTACTATGTTGAAGGAACTGGAGTCATTTGCAGTAGCTCACTCTCAGGACTCAGCTCTGAAGCTTCTTGCCAAGAAACTGCTGACTTCGGCAAGTTGTCACAGGGGATTTGATAAACAGCAGTGCAGTTTAGTGTGGAAACCGTGTTGGCAGCAAACTTTCTGAATAATTAGTGTTGCCTCAGTCTAGGATACCAAGAGACCATGTCGGAAGATGATGTTGGTGTAACATATACCCCAGGAATACATGCTTCCTTCCCTCACTTTATGAAACACAGGTAGGTGCTAAAGTGGAAAGTGAGGCCAATAAGTACACAGCAGCAGCCGCAGCAGAGCTCATGATCCCAAGAAATGACACCCTGAAAAAACATTTGACACATAAACCTCTACACAGTTTTTAATAAAGTATAATGAATTTTCAAGTTAAGAAATAAATTGAAAGTTGCAAAGCACATTAATTACACTTTCTACCATTCCCAGGAGCCCCTCCAGTTAGATGAGTTATAGCAAAGATCCTCACTATGACAACCACCAGAAGTAGGTTTATAAACACCAGTTCACTGCACCTCAGGATGCAATTCCTACTAATCCCCTGAGCGCTGAGACAGAATCCTCACAGATGCCAACAAAGGGCACCAGAAGCCTGGAATTCATGGCAAGTCTTTTGTCAAAGCTCATCACTGTCCAGGATGAAGGAATCCTGTATGTTTGTCTCATGCTTCACTGCATCTAAGGGACTTGAAAAAGTCTTCTCTGGGTTTTATACTGCAGGGTTATTTAACTTGATACGGTGACAAGTTGTAGGATCTCTGCTCCAGGAACAAAGCCTAGATAGTTCAGGACAATAAGTCTTTATCTGAAGATGTTGCATCTCAGTGCAGTGCAGTTATTCTGAAAACTGCAAAGTATGAAAGGGACACGGAAAGGTACAGGTCACCCAGCAAGGACAATCTTGTAACTGTAATTTGACTAGCAGCCTTTTTGAACTCTTGATTCTGAGAAATTTATTATAGAATGAAATAACTGCCATTCAGAGTTGCCTGGTACAATTGGGCTCATGCTTCAGGAATTTCTACTTACTTATCAGAATAAAGATAATACATTTTATTTTCCAAACAGGAGATTTTTCATACTTGGCAAGACTTTTCAGTTCATCATATACTTTAGGATAAATTATTAAATTTTTATGCAATATTATAAAATTTTTTGTTATTATTCGACTGCTAACTTATAATGGAGGTATGTAAGGATAGATGGAAATATTCTTTACAAATATGTTTCACACTAATAGAAGCATAATTATATATGAAATCTTTTTATGTTATATATTTTAATAATAATAAATAATGTATAAATCCTTATACCTTAAAGAAATTCTCATTCTGTCACAGGACATCAGTCTATTGTACTGTAGTGTTCAAGAAATCTTATTTCAAATATGACTCAGAAAAAAAATGACTAAAATTGACTTTGAAAAATATAACTCTGAGTTGTTTTGTGGGTTATATGTTTTCTGTTTCCAGTTAAAATATATAAAAAATAGAATATTCACTAACAATCTTTCTCTCACAGTGCAGACGATATTATGTCAGTTCAGAAATCTCTCAGGGCTCTCCTTTTTTGGAGCATGGATTGCCCTGGATCTGTTGTGGAAATATATATTATTTGATAATATCAAATATTTGAATATCATGAAATCTAGTAGTTGAATTTCTGGGAGAGATGTGCAAAAATGTCCACCATGCACTGTTCATTGGAGTGAAATATTTATTGAGAGGAATAGGAATAAACACCTTTTGAAATAATCCCAGAATGTAATGCAGTGTAGAACTTACAGTAGTGAAAATGAATCTAAGACTATATTTAACAACCTACCAAATTTGGTGGTTTAAGTTTTTTTTTTTTTTTGTCTTTTTGAAACAGGGTCTTGTTATGCAGTTCACCCTGACCTTGAGCTCACTTTGTAGCCAGGCTGGTCTAGAACTTGCAATGATCCTCCTGCCTCAAATTCCCAAATGCTGGGATTACAGGCATATGTCACCAGGCCTGGCTAGTAGCTTAATTTTGAATAAAAAAGTCATTCCTATTTATTATGAAGTATACTAAATTATTTAAAATTCAAAACCTAGTGAATCTGAAATTATACACATAAGGCAAAGATTATTTTTCTTTTTAGAAGCAAGATAATTATATACAATTGAAGTGAGAACAGTGTCTACTCTTGCAAGTGTGAGGAGAGGGAAAATGTAAAAATGGATTTAATTATCGGTAATATTTTATTCTTGATATGAAGAGTAGCAGATTCATATTTTTGTGTGTTAAAATAATTTTAGAAAGCAATAATATAAATTAAATTTAAAATGATGATAAATTGTATAGAAATACGTGAATTCTACATTTGTAATTTTACTGTAAGGAGAAAGTTTTTTTATTTTTTAAAATTTTTTATACTTTTAAAATTTTTTTAATTTAAGAGAAAAAAAGACACAGAAAAGAAAGACAAAAAGCAAAAGAGACAAACATTTGATAACAACAAATCCATGACAGTAATATTATAGGTTTATGAAACAAAATGATAGGAATTTGACAATGGTTGCAATATTGCATATTGTAACCTTCAAAAGGGTTGTTTAGATTAACAGATATAAAGATGTAAAATTGATCTAATCATATGAGTATCAACTGTTCCATTCAATAACTAATACATTTAGTAGTATAGTCATTTTAGCTATCTTATGTATACATATATACAAATTTATGCCTTTTTACTTTTCCCTTTCTTCTTTCCTCCTATTCCCTTTCCCAATTACTTTGGCTCTTTGAGCAGTTTCTAACCTTTAGATAGTATTTATTGTACATTTTGGATTGCATATACTGTTTCAGTTTTTTGAACTAGGGAGACAATACAGTATTTACACATGTGAATTTGATTTATTTCACTTATGAGTATGGTCTCAAGTCATGTCCATTTACTAATTGAAGTCTCAATGCAATCTTTCTTGATAGCTGAGTAGTACTCCATTGTATAAAAATATCACATCTTTTTTATCCATTCCTTGATTGATGGGCACTTGGGTTGTTTCCAAGGTTTGGCTATTACAAATTGGGTTGCTATAAACATGGATGCACAAATATCACTGTGGTACAAGGTTTTCAGTTCTTCTAGGAAAATGCCCAGAAGTAGAATATCTGGGTCAAATGGGATCTCTAATCCTAGCATCTTGAGGAATCTCCACACTGATTTCCACAGTGGTTGCTCCAGTCTACACTCCCACCAACAGTGGAGAAGAGTTCCTTTTACCCCACAGCCCCTCCAGCGTTTGTTGTTGGTTGATTTTTTAATCTTGGCCATTCTTTCTGGAGTGAGTTGGAATCTCAGTGTTATTTTAATTTGCATTTCCCGAATGACCATTGATGTTGAACATTTTTTCATATATTTGCCATTTGTATTTCCTCCTCTGAATAGTGTGTATTCATCTCAGATGCCCATTCTTGGAGTGAGTCCTCGAATTTTAGGGGCCTGATTTTTTTTAATTCTTTATAGATAGAAGTCCTTTGTCTGATGGACAATTGGCTAATATATTTTCCCAGTTCGTGGGTTTTCTTCTCACTCTGTTGGAGATTTCCTTTGACATGCAAAAACTTTTTAATAAGATGAGATCCCAGTTGTTGATTCTGGGTAGTATTTCCCATACACTTTGATTTTCGTTCATGAACTCTGGGCCCACTCCTATGTTATCAAGATTTTTACCTACTTTGTCTTCCAGGAAGTTTCGTGTCTCTGTTTTAATATTGAGGTCTTTGATCCTTTTTGACTTTATTTTAGTACATGGTGATAGACATGGATCTAGTATTAGTTTACAGCATATGGAAAGCCAGTTTTCCAGCATCACTTCTTTAAGAGACTGTCTTTCTTCCAATGTACTTGTTTTGCCCCTTTGTCAAAGATGAGGTGGCTGAATGTGTTTGTAATTGTTGCTGTATCTTCTAA
This sequence comes from Dasyprocta punctata, assembly GCA_004363535.1. Taxonomy (NCBI): domain Eukaryota; kingdom Metazoa; phylum Chordata; class Mammalia; order Rodentia; family Dasyproctidae; genus Dasyprocta; species Dasyprocta punctata. The sequence goes on from RJWM01003145.1 coordinate 80,278, forward strand.
TCTATTCCACTGATCTTCAGTTCTGTTTTCATTCCAGTATCATGATAATTTTACCACAGTAGGTTTGTCATATAGTTTCAAGTTGGGAATTGTTATGCCTTCTGTACCTTTGTTGCCCAGAATGGCCTTTCCTCTTCTAGGTGTTTTCTTGTTCCAGATGAATTTCAGGGATGATATCTCTAGCTCTGTGAGGTATGCAAGTGTAGTGGTTCATTGATTATGTCAACTTGAAACATTTAGAAGCCTAACTAAAAGAGCTTAGGAATTCTACACCCTAGGGCATAGAAGACCTGCCCTAGGGTGGCTCATCACCAGGATGGTATAAAGAGAAGGAGGAAGGACAAATGCATTCCATTCTTTGGAGGAGCTCCAGTCTTCACCTTTGGTTTGGACATCGTCTCCTGGCTTCCAGTGTAGACTGTTCTGCTTTCCGGCGTAGACTCTTCGGCTTTCCAGCGTAGACATTTTGGCTGTCTGTTGCACACCCATCACCCTGCTGGTTCGGACTTGCACAGGACACTGGCGTGAACCCCAGACCTTGGATAGAATGCTTCAGCCTCCAACTTGCAAACAATTTTTGCAAGCTTCCTTATTCAACTCTGTGGGTGACCATCATAAGCCTATCCTGTAATTTCTATACTTTTATATATCTTGTGTAATTTCTGTTTCCTCTAGTAAACCCTAACTGATACATAATTTGGTACCAGAGGAGTGGGGTTGTTTCTGTGATTATTCCTGACCACGTGGTTCGAGAGCCTTTGGAAATGGCTTGTGGGGAAAGTTTGGAAAGGTTTGGAGATGTCACCTACAGGCATAGAGCTGGAAAGGCTTAGGCTACTCTGTATGGGAGATTCTGGTCGGAGCTCAGGAGACCAGAAGGCTGATAGAAAGCCTGACAGTAAAGACCAGGCTCAGGAGGTTTCTGCTGGGAAGAACATTGGGTGTTGGACTGCACAAGATGTGTGTTACAGCTTGGCAGAAAGTTTGTCTTCATTCTGCCCATGCCCAGAGACTTTGCCTGAGACTGAGATTAAGGACAAAGGATTAATTACTCTACAGACAGAAATTACGAGGCAGTCAAACGTTGAAATTGTGGCCTGGCTTTTGTTGGGGGCTCTTAGCCAGATTTATGTTGTAGATAAAGAGCAAGGAGCCCGGCATGGTGATTTAAAACCTTGTGAGTTTGGCCAGGAAGTTGTGGACTTTAAAGATGGAGCTGAGACCTTGATTGCTGAGAAGGAACAAAAGAATAAAAGAAATGGCCTGGGGCATCCCGGGAAGCAGCAGGCCTCCAGCCTTTGCAGTCTCAGGCCTTCAAAAGTGAAAGAGTAGCCTTTAATCCCAGCACTTGGGAGGCTGAGGTAGGAGGAGTGTTGTGAGTTCGAGGCCGGTTTGGGCTACAACGTGAGCATAAGGCTGGCCTGAGATACATAGTGCAACCCTGCCTCAAAAAAACTAGGGCCAGGAATTTGACTCAGTGGCTTTAGCGCCTGTCTGGCAGGTGTGAGTTCAATCCCCAGTGCCGCAAAAAAAAAAAAAAAAAAAAAAAAAAAAAAAAAAAAAAAAAAAAAAAAAAAGAGCAAGTGAAAGAGTTTGCTCGGACCAAAAAGCTGCAGAGTGCTCTGTCCCAGAGTGGTGACAAAAAGTCACAGAGTGCCATGTCCCAGAGTGGTGGCAGAGGCCACACCATGTCCCAAAATGGCAATGGCCATGCCGGATTCCAGAATGGTGGCATAGAGAAGCTGTTCCTCACAATCAGGTTCAGAGAGTTCAGCGATCCAGGCAGCCAACCCCTACAACCAAGAGAGAGGAAAAGCCTGGCTACTGCTCCAGCCTGCAGCGGACCTTGGTGGCATCCACATGGTGCTGGTTTTAAGTACAAGAAAAGGCTAAGGCAGCTTCTGCCTCACCTGCAGAGAGGAATGTGTAAAGATGTAAGGGTGAAGCCAAGGAACATGGGTCATCCAAGGACAGCTATGGAAGGTGCTGCAGGGGTGGAGTCACTCAAGCCTGTTGGAGCTTGTAACCAGATTACTTCAGATGCTGAGCAGAGAACTCCAGGACTTAATGTTTGCCCTGCTGGATTTAGGTCTTGCTTTGGTTCCAATGCTTTGTATTCCCCTGTTTGTAACTTTTGGAATGGTAATGTTTACCTTGTGCCTTTATATGTTGGAAGTGCTTAACCTGGTTCTCATTTGTACAGTGGGTTACAGTTAAGAGTTTGCCACAGATCTCGGAGGAGATTTGGGACTTGGACTTTTCAGCAATGCTGAAACTGTTAGGACTTTGACAACTTTTGGAGATGGACTAAATGGCTTTTATAGTAAGGATATAAATGAGTCTTTGGGGGTCCAGGGGTGGAATGTATTGGGTAATACTATGTACCCCCAAGTCCTCATACTTCTGATGGGGCTAAGTCTAGTGCTTGTGTTCAGTTTGTTGTCTAGTGCTGGGATTGGCACACATGCAGGGGTGGAGCTGACATACAGTGTAAGGGAAAGCGGGTCTTCAGCTTCTGCCCTCTCTCTCTCTTGCCAGCGCCTTGTGGCTTGCAGCCACCATGAACTGTAGCCCCGCCACCCCATGCTGACTTGGAGCCAACTAATGGACTGAAACTCCCGAGAAACTGTAAGAATAAACCTTTCCTTCCCTAATTTTGGGCGTCAGGTATTTTTGTCTCGGCAACAAGTGAAAAGTCTTGGCATGTTTCTAAAGAGACATCATAAAAAATGTAACTTACAGTTGGCATGGACCTGAAGTTTAGTTTGAGAAAACAAACACCTGTCAGATTAGCTTCAGAGCAAAGAAGATAATGAGGAGACTCAAATCTGTATGATGAAGGCAAAGGACAACATGAGTAGGGGTGTCAGTGAAAATCTTTTTAATAAAAATATTCTCTTTTGCTGAGTATCTGTCCTCTTTTCAAACTGTTCAAAAATTATTTTTGGACTGTTAGATCTCTAAAATGTTCCTCTTTTTTGCCTTGTGAGAATCCACTAAGCTGATTAAATACAAATTACAATAGCTTGGGGAACCAAGCATAGCAAACATAGGTAATAGAGACTGAGCTTTATGACAATCATTACGTTCTCTTTCTAGGCTGTTTTCCAGTGTTGGACCAGTTAGTAGGACCTAAGAGGTGGAGTCACTTACCATGAGAGGCTTGACCAGGGTTGATTCTCTCACTCTTTAATCTTTCCCAGAGTACAGAAATTGAGACAGATAGCTAATATTCCCGAACATGGTGACTTCTGCATAGAAATGACATGAACTAGGGATTCCTTTGGAGGTATCAGTCTAGTGTCATGGACTTAAGGATACTGAGTCGTGGGAGGGAGAATCCAGAAAGGAAAATCTTCTGAAGGACAACATAGAAGTATGGAAGGAGCCAACTGATACTCATCTATTTCCAACTTTGCTGTGTTTCTTTTCTTTCACGTCCTCTCTATTGGATCCAACACCAACACATTGATTATTATTGTTTCTACCTTTGTAGCCATCTTACAAGGGACTCATTGTGTTTGGAAAATTAAAGTAAGTACAGTCATTACCAGAACATGTGCTGCATTACTGATGCTGTTTTTTTTTTAATTTAAAGAGGAAAAACAGGAAAACAAACTAAAGAAACATACAACAACAAAAATGCAAAATGATAGAGATATAGAATTTCAAGCCAAGATGATAGGAGTTTAGCAGAGGTTGTTATAGTGCATATTGTTATCTAAGCGCTAGTGCTTTTTTGCCCCCAGACCAATATAAATCCTTTTTTTTTTTCTGATTCATTTGAGAACCTGATGAAGATTGTAATTACTCCTCTGGAGAAAAAATTTAAGATAGAATCCTGCACATAGATACTCACACAACTATGTAACAAGACAGGAGAAATGAAAATGTCGAGATTCTCTTTGTATGCTTTAAAAGCCAGGAATTTAAGTATATTTTAATAAATGCTTGCAATAACCACTTTATAGGTATCAGTGCCTCATGTCTTTCATGGAGTGTGGTGCTGTTCAGAGCACAGTTCCCACTCCAGGTCCTGGTACTGGTTCAGCAAGTTATTTTAAATCAATCTCTGTTTAATTTTGTTTTGCTTTGGGTTATTCTTTCTGGTGGATTTGCAAATTAAGAACATAGATGTCACTCTCTTATACATGATAGATGCTAACTATGTGGGTGTGTTTTATAGCCAGAAGAATATTAAAATATTCAGGTAAATAATATTGCATCTTAAGACGTAACACAGTGTTTTAGTTTTAAACAATTACTAAACTGCTACACTGAACAAGGCATTGTGTTTGGTTCCATGAAGAATAAAATCCTAATGATATGTGGGTTTCTTCAGTCCTGATTGCAGAAGGGAACTTAAGAATGTGCACACTGAGTTGCATTTAGGCAATAGTATGCAAATTTATAATCATAAGAAAAACTTTAAAGGAAGTTTTTTGAGAGCCATATAACAAATTATTTTGTCAAAAGAAAATCAATGAACCTGGAGGAGGTTACTTGTCTATTAGAACCTTCAATTTTCAGAAAACTGAAGGAACTAGAATTGGAAAATCATTCTGGAAAGGAATAGTAGCATTAAGCTTTACGGAAGATTTGATGAGAAAAACCACAATTTTTAACAATTTAATGAAATACACACCTGTTAGTCTTATTATATATGAAGAGACATATATGAGGGAAATAATCTTGTTCTAAATATGGATAGTCTAATTGAACTGATAACAAACAGTTATACAGTGAAACAAGTGGCCAAACCATGGATTATGGGAGGGAAAACATTATTACATAAACTTGCACTACAGATTAGCATATTCAAGCACAATTATTTCAGCATAAATCACTAAAATGGGAAAATACATTCTATTGTATTTCAAATTACAGAAGAATTAAAACAAGTGTCAATAAATATTTTCTAAAGAGTAAAAAATATAAATTAATAAAGAATTATTTTAGTATAATGAGTAAGGTTTCAAGAATCAGTTTCTATATAGTTTAAGATGTTTGCCAAACATCATGTTTTGATAAGAATTTATTATACTTTTGTTCTTGGCACCCCCAAAGAGAATAAACGTATGCATTTTCTAAAATAAAAGTTATTAGTTGGAAGAAAAACAGAATATTTTCAGTATGTTGAAGAGCAAGGGATGTTTCTAAAAATAATACGAAAACACAAATGAGATATATGATATAATACTATCACAGAACATTTATCTCTCTACTCATATATGTCATGAACAATTTCTCACATATAATTATGGTAGCAGCAGATTATTTATAGAACATAGGAGTTTATTGTTTCTTTTCTCAATGTGAAATGATTGAGAGAAGCTATATATATTTACAAATAGACAATTAGATGCAATGTATAAATATGGATAAGACATTTTATGGGTTTGGATTGTGCAACTTTATATGCACATTGTAAACCTCCAATGAGAGTCAAAATATTCTAAATGTGGAATGAAACACAATGCAAAAATGATCCATCAAGCTTTATGGAACATATAAAAGGAAGAAAATAATGATAGGAACCATATGTCTAAATTTTACATTGATTGAAATGTCAAAATTAATCAGAACCATGTCAATGCTAACAAGGGCTTGTATTTGGAGAATTCCATGAGAAAATATGTTTCTAATTTTATTTAGGCAGATAATGTTCATATTAAATGGTCATGAACACCTGAGTAATGTTGAGTAATGTTGAAGTTACTTTTTAATAAACTACAATTAGAATTGCTCTGATAGCAAACACTTATTTTTGGTTGAAAATTTCCATAACATCACGTGACACATGGCAAGTTAATTCCTTTGTTTTTGCAGATAAATCATTTCAAAACTTCCCTTTTCTTTCTGATTCACGAAACTATGCAGCTGAATAATAATGTGACGGAGTTCATTCTCCTTGGGTTGACACAGGACCCTGTTAGGAAAAAGATAGTGTTTATAGTTTTCTTGTTTTTCTACTCGGCAACGTTGCTGGCTAACTTGATGATTACTGCTGCCAACAAGACTAGTCGGGCACTTGGGAGTCCAATGTATTTCTTCCTTTTCTATTATCCTTATCTGACACCTGCCTTTCTACTTCCATAGCCCCTAGAGTTATGGTGGACTCACTTTCAAAGAAGAACATAATTTCTTTCAGTGAGTGTATAATCCAAGTCTTTACAGCCCATTACTTTGATTGTCTGGGAATCTTCATCCTGATCCTCATGGCTGTAGATCGCTATGTGGCCATCTGTAAGCCCCTGCGTTATACAACCATCATGAGTCTGTGGAGTGTTGATGGCCATGGCTTGGGTGGGATCTTGTGTGCATTCTTCAGCTCAGATATTTCTTGTTTTAAGTCTGCCTTACTGTGGTCCCAATGTGATTGATCACTATTTCTGTGACTTGGAGCCCCTGTTGGAACTTGCCTGTGCAGACACCTATGTGGTCAACCTGCTCCTGGTGTCCAATAGTGGGGCCATTTGTTTAGTGAGCTTTGTCCTGCTGACGTTCTCCTATGTAGTCATCCTGCATTCTCTCAGGAACCACAGTGCTGAAGGGAGGAGAAAAGCCCTCTCCACCTGTGACTCTCACATCACCATAGTCATCATGACTTTTGTACCTTGTATATTTATCTACACACGCCCTGCCACCACCTTCCCCATGGACAAGATGATAGCTGTGTTTTACACGATTGGGACACTTTTGCTCAACCCTCTGATTTACACACTGAGGAATGCAGAAGTGAAAAATTCCATGAAGAAATTGTGGAACAAGAAAATGATCTCAGATTTAAGATAAAATGGAAGTTCGTAACCTTTCTTCATAGTTTTTGTATTGACCTTAAAAATGTCAATAAAGAATGTTAACTTCTTATAGTGAATTGAATATAGTACTATCTTGAAGAATGATGGTTAGTTCCTCCAGGAGACTAGGGACTGTGAACACATACACCAGTTAATGTTCAGCTATTTTGATGTAGAGAAAGAACAGGAGGTAATCACATATATGTGAATCCTCTGCCATCCATATTGTGCCCTCTTGTGTGTCTCCAGCTCTCCCTTCTTAGTATAGCCTGTTGTTTTGATCTGGGGTTTTATCTAACCTTCATGCTGACTTCTGATGTTTCTGAGCTAACAGCTCCCTGTCTGTGTATACCCACAACATACCTCCAGAGCCCAGTACTATTACTCTTTCAAGTGGGTCCCATTATTAATATTTTACCTCATCATATTTCTTCATAGACCATTAATTTAGTTGTTCTTAACTCAGGATAAAGCATTGGACTAATATATTTATTTTTATAAATGATTCATTTTAAAGCTATCTTTCTATCTATTTATCTATCTGTCTTCCTTATTTTTTATAAAAAGCTAAAAGGAAAAAAAAAGTCATAGGCACATTTATGTAATTTTCCTCTCAACTCTTCTGATTATTCTTTAAATTCTTCCTAAGCCTCTACTTAGATACTTGCACAATAATGACAGAGTATCCTCCTTCTAAAGCAGTGTTTTGGTATTAGAAAGACTATCACTTGTGTTATATTTATTGCATTATTTTATTTCAAATCTTCATTTGATTTCTTAGTTGCTACCTTTAAACTTTAGGGAAGCATTATGGTTTCTCTTGAATCATAACAATTATAATGAAGTTATTCTAGTTATACCATAAATGGTCCAAATTGAGATAAAGACAAGATAGTAACTCAGTTCATGAACTTAATTTGTTCCAGGATTCTGAGAAAGATGGCCACATTTGTGCAGGCACTGGGAAGATGGCTGTGATTATTTTCATCACCTGATGAGGAATTCATGAACAGAAACAAAATTTAGCCAAATACTTCTGTTTGCAAACTGAATTGTTTGCCAACACTTTGATAGGATATTTGAATATATAAAATAAAATGTGATAGCATATTATGATTTTCTTATAGAAGGTTACACCAAAAATAAATATAGATTTTAGAGAGCATTCAAAACCACTGGATGATAAAATATTGAGCAAAGATAAGATATTGGAATGAAAGACATTTTTCAGGAGATGGATGTTATGTTTTGTCAGTATCCATCAGCATCACTATCTACAACTACATGGTCACTGAGGTGCTCTGGTTTTATTTTGCTGCCTTATTTGTACTTTTATCAATATAGACAGATATGAATCATTTTCTTTATTTGGCACTTATATTTCATTTTATAAGTTCCAGAATTATATTCAGATTAATATATTTGTGTCTATTTTACTGTATTAGAAACATGAGAATTTTTTTATCATGAGAGAATTGTATTTCTCTATAAAAATGGAAAGTTGTGGATTCTACATGAACTACAGTGACATGCATACACCACTTTTTCTCAGGTTCTGAAAGTTTCAAGTTTAAATCCACACAAGCAGTTCACCATTAAACACAGCAGTTTAACTTTATTTATCACATTGTAAGATTTGCACACTAGTATGTTCCACTCGGTGGAGATTTAGCTGGCTTCTTCTTTTACCTCAAAAGATGGAAAGCATGCAAGGGTTGTAGAGGGATTCCAATGTCTGCATCTCCACAGATACATCCTGTCTAATATATCTTCAGGACACACACTCAGTACAGAGCCCAGGTCTATTGTTGCCAACTCTCCTTTCAACAGAGGTTGTGATTTAAACTGTGTCCAGGATGTTGTAATAGAGATGCAAAGATCACTGAATGTGTAAACCCACCAGGCTCTGTGGTTGAAGGTTGTGTTATGACAGAGAAAGAGTGGAATCTGAGGGCTAAGATAAGCACTTTTTGTGTGGAAAGGCTGAGACACACGATCCCATAAATCATCTTGCCACCTCTAAGTTGTCACGAGTAGGTCCTTCTCTATTGAAAGGGGAGGACAGCCTTCCACTCCCCAGACAACACTATCATGTTATTGGGAGATTATGTCACACCTATGGTATGTGCTGTTCTCAGGAGCAGCCTTCTGAACCCTGAACCAATTTTAAATCGCTCACCAGGAAGATCCAACTGGGAGGAAACAATCTTGCGCTAGGAAAAAAAAGAAAGAAAGAAAGAAAGAAAAGGATATAAATGTGGAAGCTCCAGCTTGGATTAATGTGCATAGGCCTGAGCAAAGGAAACAATTCACAGTGGGAATAGACTTTATTAGCATAGAGTAGCATAAGACCAGAGATTGAAATTATTCAACATGCGAAACTTTTTATGACTTGGGATGTGATATTTTTCTGAGTTGAATTATGGCCTCCAAAGAAATGATGTGTTAGAATACAAATTCATAATAGTTCAGAATATGATCTTATTAAGAGATAGTGTCCTACAAACTTAAATGAGCACATTTAAATGAAGTAATAAGCATGCCCCCAAGCTAATATTACTTGTGTTCTGTACCCAAAAAAGAGAGGCTATTTGGACACAGAGACACACAAACAGGGATGTGGGAAGATGAAGCAGAGATTGTGGTAATTCATATGCAAATCAAGGAACTACTATGAATACTTTCATTAAACCAGAAAAATTAGACCAGACACGTACAGTAGACTCTCATAATGGTCAGGAGAAACCAATGCTTTCAACACCTTGATCTCCACCTCTTTTAGCCTTCAGAATGGTTATTTAAGCAGTCCAAGGTGGTGGAAGTTTTCATGGAAGCTTAAGGAAACTCATATGTTTCAACAAGAGCATTTAAAGCTGACTTTGTAACACATATGCAGGATTTTAGCTAATATTAGTTCTCTATTGCTATTAAAAGAACCACAAAATTAATGATTTTAAATAACACAAATTTATTATGTCTCAATAATGTACCTTGAAATTGACATGGGTCTCACTTCTCTAAAATCAAGGTGAGGCCAGGACTATACTTCCTTCTTTTCTTTTATTGTGTTAGAGGGGAGAATGCATTTCTTTTGTATCTCTAGTTTTTAGAGTTTAACCACATTACTTTGCTTTTAGTCTCATAATTCAGTCTTCAAAGCCAGCTATTACACATGTATTTCACTACTCTCAGTGTTATGTATCCACCTGAATTTCTTTTCTGTCTTCTGTATTCAGTGTTAAGTAGACTTGTACTTACTTGGAACCATCTTGCTAATGCAAGATAAAGTAATCTAAAGTCAACTGATAAGAAACCTGAATCATTTTGCTGTGTAAGGCCATATATTCAAAGGTTCTAACTTTTAAATTATGGAAATCTCTATGGGTTTTTGTTCTGCTTATTGCATAACACTCAGAAAATAAAATGAAGATGCAAGACGTTCCTTGCTAAAGTTTTAAGGAAAGAATTAGATTGTGGAAAAAGTTAGAATTTAAGGTGAGCTTTGGGTTTGAGTTTTTTTTCTTTTTCTAGAAGTTTGAAATTCATTAGGCTGTTTATTTGAGTTTGTTCTGTTTTCCTGAAGTGTGGGTTCATCACTGTAAACTTTCCTTGTAGGACTGCTTTCATTATGTCCCATAAGTTTTACTTTGTTATATCAGCATTATCACTTAATTGCATATACTATTTAATTTTACCTTTAATTTACTCTGTGACCCATAGGTTGTTCAGAAGGGCATCATTTAATTTCCATGGGTTAATACAGTTTTTGTGATTTCCTTTGTCATTGATTTCCAATTTCATTGCACTATGGTCAGATAATGTGCACAGGATAATTTCAGTTCCTGTACAATTACTTAAACATGTTTTGTGAGCTAATATATGGTATATTTTGAGAATAACATATTCATCTAGAAGAATGTGTATTCTGATGTTCTGGGAATGGAATGCTCTGTAGACATCTACTAAGTCCATTTGTTCACAGGCTTGGTTTAATTCTAATATTTCTTTGTTTATTTTTTTGTCTAGTTGATCTATCTATTTGTGAGACTGCAGTATTAAGTTCCCACACTACAATTGTGTCAATGCTAATTTGGTTATTCATGCCTGTCAATATTTGCTTTATGTAGTTGGGCTAACCTGTGTTTAGTGCATAAATATTTATGGTTGTTATCTCTTCTTTTTGGATTTTTCCCTTAACGAGTGTATGGTGATCTTCCTTGTCTCTTCTGATAAGGTTTGGCTTGAAGTTTGCAGTGTCTTCAAATAAATCTACCCCTTCTTTTTTCTGGGTTCCTGTGGCATAGAGAATCTGTTTCCATTCTTTTACTATGAATTTATTTTTGGGTTAAATGTGTTTCTTGTATGCAGCATAGATTTGAATCTTGCTGCTTGATCCATTCCTCCTGTCTATTTATTTTGATCAGTAAGTTGAGACCGTTTAAGTTGATGGTTATAACTGATATGTATTGACTTTTCTTTTTCATGTTGTTTTCCTGTGGTTTGTTGTCTTTCTCCTCCATTTAGTTGCTTGCCCTGCCTGGTGGCTTGTCTATTGGTGTCCATGTGTTTATGGTCTTCATTACTTCCTTCCAGTGTGTCCTTCAGAGCATTCTGTAGATCTGGCTTGGCAGTCATAACTTTCTTTGGTTGTTCTTTGTCATGAAAGTATCTTATTTCTCCATCAATTTTGAAAGATACTTTTGTGGGTTACATCATTCTGAGTTGAATATTGTTTTCCTTTAGGGCTTGAAATGCCTCACCCCAAGCTTTCCTTGATTTGAAGGTTTGTGTCGAGAACTCTACTGTGGTTCTGAAGGGTTTTCCTTTATAGGTGACATGTTTCTTTTCTCTGGCTGCTTTTAGTGTTTTGTTTTTGTGATGAATTTCTGGAATCTTGATTATTATATTCCTTGTGTAGATATATTTTAGTCATGGCTATTTGGAGTTCTATATGCTTCATTTATTTGTCTGTCAAATTCTTTATACTTGCTTGGGAAATTTTCTGCCTTTATTTCTGTGAAAAGGTTTTTTATGCCTTTTGTCCTGCCTGCAGCTCTCTGACTGATTCCAATCAATCTTCTGTTCTTCTTTTTGTTTCATATTATAACACTTGGATTAACTGCTCATGGTACCTTGTGATTTTTAATACATCTTTTCTTCCTATTTGTCTATTTGATCTCACTTATTAAAGAGTTTTTGCACGACAAAAGAAATCAACAACACAGTGAAAAGACAATCCACAGAATGGGTTGAAATTATATCTAGTTGCCCCTTAGACAAAGGACTTATATCTAGAACATAAACAAAAAAAATCAGGCCCCTAAAATTCAAGGACCCAATCCAAAAATGGGCATGTGAGATGAATACATATTTCTCAGAGAAGGAAATACAAAGGACAAATAAATACATGGAAAAATGTTCGACATCAATGGTTATTTGGGAAATGCAAATTAAAACAACACTGAGATTCCATCACCAGAAAGAATGGCCAAGATTGAAAAATCAACCAATAACAAATGCAGGAGGGGCTGTGGGGAAAAAAGAACTCTTCTCCACTGTTGGTGGGAGTGTAGACTGGTGCAACCACTGTGGAAATCAGTATGGAGATTCCTCAAGAAGCTAGAATTAGAGATCACATTTGACCCAGCTATCCCACTTCTGGGCATTTTGCCAGAAGAACTGAAAACATCTTACCACAGTAATATTTGTGCACCTATGTTTATGGCAACCCAATATGTAATAGTCAAATCTTGGAAACAACCCAAGTGCCCATCAATCAAGGAATGGATAAAAAAGATGTGGTATTTTTACACAATAGAGTACTACTCAGCTATCTAGAAAGATTGCATTGAGACTTTGATAAGTAAATGAACATTACTTGAGACCATACTCATAAGTGAGATAAATCAAACTCACATGTGTAAATACCATATTGTCTCCATAGTATAAGAAACCAAAACAGTATATATGATCCAAAATCTACAATAAATACTGTGTAAGGGTAAAAAAACTCCTCAAAGAGCCAAAGTAATTGGGAAAGAGAAAAGAAGGAAAGAAGGAAGGGAGAAGGAAAAAGACATAAATCTGTATATATGTATATGTAAGGTAGTTAAAATGACTATACTACTGAATGTATTAGTTATTGAGAAAGAATGGTTAATACTTATATGATTATATCAGTTTTACATGTCTATATCTGTTAATGTAAACAACCACGTTGAAGGTAATGATACACAATATTACAACCATTGTCGAGTTCCTATCATCTTGTTTTGTAAACCTATAATGTTACTGTTTTGGATTTGCTGTTGTCATTTGTCTCTTTTGCTTTTTGTCTTTCTTTTCTGTGTCTTTTTTCTCTTAAATAAAAAAAATAGACCATATAAAGAGTTGAACAAAACAGACTCTATCCAAAAATGGGCATCTGAGATGAAAAACCACTTCTCAGGTGAAGAAATACAAATGGCAAGTAAATACATGAAATAATGTTCAACATCATTGGCTATTTGAGATGAAAATTCAGACAATACTGAGATTTCATCTCAATCTAGAAAGAATAGCTTAAAAATCAACCACTAACACATGCTGGAGGAATTGTGGGGAAAAAGGAATTCTTTCCTACTGGTTGGAGTGTAAACTGCTAAAACCACTGTGGAAATCAGTGTGAAGATTCCTCAAAATACTGGAATTAGAGGTTGCATTTAACCCAGCTATTCCTCTTCTAGGAATTTTCCCAGAAGAATTAAAAACGTTGTACCACAGTGATATATGGGTACCCACGTTTCTATTAGCACAATTTGTAATTGCTAAGTCTTAGAAACAACCCAAATGCCCATCAATCAAGGAATGGATAAAAAGATGTGGGTTTTTTATATAATGAAGTACTACTCAGCCATAAAGAAGGATAAACTGGAGACTTTTATAGATAATGAATGCAACTAGAGATCATACTCGTAAGTGAAATAAATCATATACATATGTATAATTTTCATATTGTCTCACTAGGGTAAGAAACTGAATGAGTAAATAAGATCCAAGATGTGCAATAAATACTGTGAATTGTGAAAAAGTCATTCAAAAGTAAAGACAAACTGTGATACAAAAAGGGGAAAGGAAGAAAGGGCAAAAGAAAAAATATATATGTATTTATACAAAAAATAGTTAAGGTAGTTATACAGCTAGTTTCAATTAGTTTATTGAAAAGAAAGATTTGTGCTAACATTGTTTGGAAAAGACACCAGGCCTATATCTTGTGCTCTGAATAACTACTACAAAGACAACAGTACACAGTGTATCTCCTACTAACCTGTTTTGAAATGCTGTTTGATCATTATTTTTAATTTTTTTCTTTTTAAAATTAAAAAAAGTATTTGAGGCCAAATTTTATTTTAAAGTTCAAACAAACATCAGTTTTGTTTCCTGGGAAAAATAATAAACTGCAAGAATAAGGAATCCAAAATGAGGCTGAAAATCAAGAGACAAATATTCCATTATTGCACTTATTTGATAGAAATTACAGTGACACACTGGAGTTCTGTTTGTCCTTTATAAGATTTTGTTTAGTGTAAATTTTGTTAATGAGGGTTTTTGTTGTTGTTGTTGCTGGCAGAGCTGACAATACCAGGTATTTAGAAGCTTCAAATATGATGATTGAGTTACTTTTTCCATTCCTGAGATGAGAATACCCAACACCCAAATGAGGGCAGTTATATTTAGCTCACAGTTTATAGAAGTTTCAGTTCATACATGGTTGGATCCAAGCCAGGGAAGCATGGCAGAGGTTTTCTGCACAGAGGAGAGGAGAATTTCATGGCAGGAAGAAGGCAGATAGCTACAAGTGACAGGTGACAAGCAATGACTTATTCAGGTTACTCACCCTAACACTCACACTCTTAATCCTAATAGTGCATCCTTAATCCCAGCATCACATTATCTAGACCTAGCCACTTCAGAAAGTCCCACCTATGACTACATTAGGTTTTGTGGAATCATCTACATACATATCATAACAGTGGCATTTCTACTTACTGCACACATACCAGAGGTCCTTACCCTTTGCTGTGGCACACCTTAAGCATTGTTGGTAATCTTTTTTGAATTTACTGTCAATTGTCATTAAAGATGTAGTAAAATTCAGCTTCAGTACAGAAAAATATATATCCAGAAAAGGATGCAAATTATATATCAAGTTCTCAACAGGATGTCAACAAGCCAGGCAAGTCTTTCTAGCACCCATGCTTCCATAGAAACATTAAATGGAATAATTGCTAATGTTTCAAAAATAACTTCATAAGCACTAAGAAAACCAAGAATGAGATTAGAGCCTCTGGATGTAAAGAAGAAATAAGAAAAAAATATATTGAGGAGCCAGGAGAAGCATCTGGCACCCTTCCTCCACACCTGGAAGGCCTCAGTGGCAGGTGAGAGTGTTGAAGATCCCTCCTCCCACCCAGAGGACCTAAGTAAGCAGCAGAAACATCAGCAAGAACTCCAGCCACCTGTGGTATCTCAGTGAGCCACTGGAAGCCTCAGTGATCCCTCCTCCAACCTGGAGGACTTCTGTGGTCAAGCCAGGGTGTGGGTGAGTCCTCTTCTCACCTGGAGGAACTTGGTAGGCCATCAAGAGCTCTGGTGAGGCCTCCACCCACCCAGTGAAAACTAGTTGAACCTGCAAGACCACACAGGCACAGTAGGGCCTTAGCTGGGATGAATATCCTGGAGAGTTGGGTCTGGCAGCCTGGTACAGTCTGAAACTGCAGTAACAATATGGGCTAAGCGTTGGTTCATGTCAATACTCCTAGGCTAGTCAGCCAAGGAAGAATCCAGGACTCACTCAAGTGGCACTACAGGAGATATTGAGGTGACTGGCCACTCGCTACACTGTGGGGCCCAGCAAATGGGTGAATATCAGCCACACAATCAAATGCTAAGAAACACTTGACAAGCAGTTGAGTATAGTGAGATTGAAAAGATTGAAATATTAACCAAGAGGTGAAAATGACAAAACAAAAAAAGCAAAATGCAATCTCAAACCCATAACTCATCTTGAACAAGTACAGGAGACATCAACATAAAACGTAGTAGAAGTCACATAACTGAAATTTCTGAAAAGATAGCAAGGGAAGTAAAAAAACAAATCCATGAGGCTATAGATCAGATCAGAGATAATCTCTCAGAAATGATGATCTTAATGAAAGAATTGCTCAGCATAGCTATAGAAGACATACATAAAAAGAAAAGTGCAGGAGCATAGGAAAATGATGGCAATCTGGAATGAACCATATAGGAAAAAATAGAATGCATGAAAGAGATTCAAAAAGACATCCAGGAAATTAAAAATTCCACTGAAAGCTGCCAAAATGGTTTGAATGAAACTGAAGATAAGCCGGGTGTGGTGGCGCACACCTTTAATCCCAGCACTCGGGAGGCTGAGGTAGGCAGAGCATTGTGAGTTCGAGGCCGGCTTGGGCTACAACGTGAGCACAAGGCTGGCCTGAGCCACATAGTGCGACCCTGCCTCAAAAAAACTAGGGCTGGGAGTTTGGCTCAGCGGCTTAAGTGCCTGTCTGGCAGGCGTGAGGCTGTGAGTTTGATCCCCAGTGCCACAAAAAAGAAAAAAAAAAAAAAAAGAAAGAAACTGAAGATAGATTTTTGGCACATAGAGGTCAGTATCACAGCTATCACAAAAGAAAAGAACTTAAAAATAAGAAGAGACCATGAAATAAAAATCAACAGCTCCAAGATGATGCAAACAAAAATAATATAATATGGATAGGTGTCAATGAAAATGCAGTAATCAACACAAATGACTTAAAAAAACTATATGAAGAATAGCAGAAAATTTTCCAAGCATGGAAACAGAATCTGATGTCCAGATAAATGAGGCACATAGAACTCTAGATAGCCATGAACAAATTAAATCTAAACCCAAACATATAATAATCAAAATCCCAGAAATTCAGCACAAAACAGAATATTAAAAGCTGTTAGAGAAAAAAATCCAGATCATGTATCAAGGAAAATCCATTAGAATCAGTGCTGACTTCTCAACACAAACTTTCAAATGTAGAAAGGATTGGATTGAGGTGTTTAAAGCCCTGAAAGAAAACAACTTCTAAACCATATCAATGTATCCTGCAAAACTATCTTTCAAAATTAATGGAGAAATAAAGCACTTCCATAACAAAGAAGAAGTAAAAAAATCCATGTCCACCAAACCAAACCTACCAAAAGTCCTGAAAGATATGCTAGAGAAAGATAAAAATGGCCACAATTCCCAGAACAACAGAAATAAACCACCAGGTAGAGCAAGGAATTAAACAACAGAAAAATAACACTACAAAAATACACCAATACATATCAGTTGTAATCATCAATGTAAATGGCCTCACTCATCAATGAAAACAAGCAGATTGGCAAAGCAGATCAAGAAAGAAGATCCAACAATATGCTGTACACAAGAAACACATTTAACTCAAAGAGAAACTCACAGACTGAAAGTCAAAGGATGGAAAACAATACTCCATGCAACAGAAACTCAGAAAAGAGCAGAGGTAGCTATTCTGTTTGCAGACAATGTGAACTTCAAAAAATGACCAAAGGAGATAGACAAGGTCACTACATACTTGGTAGGGGAAAAACTCAAGAGGAAGAAGTAGCAATCATAAATATATACATACCAAATATGGGAGCACTCAACTATAAAAGACAAATATTAGTAGACATGAAAAATTAAATATGAGGACCTGGGATATAGGTCAGTGGAACAAGCTCCTGCATGGCAAGTGCAAGGTCATGAGTTGAGTACCTGGTACAAAAAAAATGAGAGAGAAAGAAATCAAATATGGAATAACACCATTGCAATGGGGGACATTAATACACCATTGTCCCAAAGATATAGATTAAATAGAAAAAAATTCGGCAAAGAAATAGCAGTACTGAATCAAACCTGTGAACTAATGTCTTTAATAGATGGTTACATAGTATTCCACACAACAATATCAGAATACATATTCAACTGCACGAGACATTCTCTAAAATAAACCGTACATTAGCCCATGAAACATGCTTAAGTAAATGCAAAAGAATTGGAATTATCTCATGTATATTTTCTGGCCATAGTACACTTAAATTGGAAATTATTGGTGAAGGAAACTGCAAAAAATATATGAGCTCATGGATATTAAATAACACCCTCCTGAGAAACCATTGGGTCACAGATGAAATTAAAGAAGAAATTAAACAATATCTACAATTCAATGAAAATTCAGATACAACATAGCAGAACCTGTGGGAAGCAATGAAAGAAGCCCTAAAATGGAAATATTTACCAATGAATTATCATATCAGGAAACAGAACAAGTAAAAATAAATAATCTAATGCTGCATCTCAAGTTTCTAGAAAAAGGAGAGCAAGTCAAAAACAAAGCTTATAGAAGGGAGGAAGTTGTAAAGATTAGATCAGTAACTAACACAACTGACACTAAGAAAATAATACAAAGAATTTATGAATTGAAGAGTTGGTTTTTTGGAAGAATAAAGAAAATCCATAAACCCCTAGCCAACCTTACCGAGAAAAGCAAAGAAAAAACTCAAATTCATGCTACACGAAAAAGGTGAAATTACTATAGATCCTTTGAAATTCTGGAAGTCATCAACACCTGCTTTGAAAATGTTTACTTAGGCTGGAAAACACAGAAGCAATTGACAGATTCCTAGAAATATATGAATTGCCAAAGCTGAATAAATAAGATAAAACAAATTTTGAATAAACCAATATCAATTACTGTAATTGAAAATGTAATTAAAAACTTACTAACAAAGAAAAGCCCAGGTTCCAGTGGATTTATGACTGAATTATATAAGAAATTTAGAGAAAATTTAATGGCAATACTCCTCAAACTCTTTAATGAAATTGAAAGGGAAGCAATTCTCCCTAACTCATTCCTGGAGGCAAGTATTACTCTGATATCAAAACCAGAGAAAAACCCAACCAAAGTGGAGAACTACAAGCTAATCTGCCTAATAAACATAGATTTAAAAATTGTCAGTAATATACTAGCAAACAGAATGCAATAAATTGTCAAGATGATTATGTAACATGACCAAGTTGAATTCATCCCAGGAATGCAGGGATGGTTTAACATATGGAAATCAATAAATCTAATACACCATATCAACAGAGCCAAAAATGAAAATCACATTATCATCTCAATAGTTGCAGAAAAAACTTTCGATAAAATCCTTCAGTCATTCATGATACAAACCCCACAGAAAATCTGAGTAAATGGTCTCTACTTCAATCTCATAAAAGTCACCTATGACAAACCAACAGACTGCATCTTACTAAATGGACAAAAAGAGGAACAACACAAGGATTCCACTAACACCACTCCTGTTCAATAAATTTCTGTTAATTTTAGCAAGAGCAATTAGATAAGAGAGAAAAATAAAAAGAATGAGGATAGGAAAGAAGACCCCCAAAAATGCCACTAAATGACTACTAGGGTTAATAAACAAATTCAGCAGTGTAGCTGGACACAAATTTAACACTCAAAAATCAATAGCATTCTGGTATACAAACAACAAACTCACTGAGAGAGAAATTATGAAAATAACACCTTTCATAATAGCATCCATAAAAATGAAATACTTAGGAATCAATCTAACAAAGGATGTAAAAGATCTATACATTGAAAACTGTAGTACTCTGAAAAAGGACATGAAAGAGGAATCCAGAAAACGGAAAGCAATTCCTTGCTCTTGGATAGGAAGAATCAACTTTGTGAAAATTGCCATACCCCCTAAAGTGTTATACAGATTTAATGCAATTATAATCAAAATACCATTAGCATACCTCACAGATCTACAGAAAACATTCCTAAAATTCATTTGGAACCAGAGAAGGCTAGAGTAGCACAGGCAATCCTGGGCAAGAAAGGCAGGAGTCATCACAATTTCAGACTTGAATTGTACTATAAAACAACTGTGATAAAATCAGCATGGTACTGGCAAAAAAAAGTAGACCCGAGGCTCAGTGGAACAGATTAAAAGATGCAGACACAGCAACAAAGACACTCAGTCATCTTATCTTTGACAAAGGGGCCAAACATGCACACTAGAAGAAAAATAACCTCTTTAATAAGTCCTGGAAAAATTGCCTTTGCACATGCCAAAGGCTAAAACTAGACCCATGTCTACCACCATGCACTAAATAAAGTCAAAATGCATCAAAGATCTAAATGCTAAAACTACTGGAAGACAAGGTAGGTAGAAATCTTGAAGACATAGGGGTAGGCAATGAGTTCATGAACAAAATGCAAACTGCATGGAAAGTACTTCAAATAGTCAATGACTGTGACTTCACCTTATTAAAAAGATTTGCACATCAAAAGAAATCACCAACTGAGTGAAAAGATGACCCACAGAATGGGAAGAAGTTTTAGCCAACTGTCCCTCAGACAAAGGACTTCTATCTGGAGCACATAAAGAATTTTAAAAAATGTGACCTGCCAAATTCAGCGACTCAATCCAAAAATGAACATTTGAGATGAATACACACACTTTTCAGATGAAGAAATACAAATGGTGAATAAATATATGAAGAAATGTTCAACATCACTATTCATTCGTGAAATGCAAATTCAAACAACATTGAGATTGCATCTCAGTGCAGAAAGAACTGCTTCTATCAAGTAATCAAACAATTACAAATGCTGGCAAGGCTGTGGGGAAAAAGAAACCCTTCTCTACTTTTGGTGGGAGTGGATAGCACAGGTACAACACTGGTGGAAATCAGTATGGAGATTTCTCGAAAAGTAAGAGTGAAGGTTCCATTCAATCCAACTGGGTATTTTCTCAGAAGAATTGAAAATATCATGCCACTACGATATATGTGCACCCAGATTTATAGTAGCACAATTTGTAATGGATAAATCTTGGAAACAACTCAAATGCCCATCAACCGCGGAATGGATAAAAAGATGTGGTTTTGTGTGCGTGCGTGTGTGTGTGTGTGTATGATTTAAAGAATTTATTTAACAGAAATGGACTTCTATTTATTTAATGAAGTGACTTCCATTTTATTTTGATACATCTTTCTCCATGGTGATTTACAGGATCTTCAAAACAATATAAGTATTTCATAAATATTTGACCATTTGGGTATATACCTACACAATACCTCAGCAATATATTTAAGCAACCAAAATACTGAGGAGTAAAGACCCAACACAATCAACTTGGTAAAATGAAAATCTACTCCAAATATTTGTTTCTGAGGTAAACTCACCATGCACTTGTTCAATTAAGAAAACCATCCTTACAACCCAGGATAATTTTTTTTTTAAGTAGGGCCTAGAACACTTAGCCACCATTTGGGTACTGAATGGCAAAGCTACATCCCCTGCTTCTGCTATCAATTCATAGCGAATATGTTCCAACAACTCAGACTCCTTCCCATTGGTTGTCACAAAGTGTGTTTTTCTAATTGGGGCAGGGTGGTGCTTTAGTTGAACCCAGGTACCTTTTCTCTTTGGCTTTCTTCTTTATCTGATCATTTCCCTTGACTCATTTCAGGAGTGTTTCATGACTCTTTGAGTATTTAATATACTAAATATGCACTTTTATCCTCTCAGCAAGTATATTGCTCTTAACTTGCTTGTTTACAACAATGTCAACAATATGCTGGGTAACATTGTAACCCTTCCTGTACTGCCATGGTAACATTGGTGCTGCATTCCTTTCTGCACAGTACTCTTCCCATTGATGTCTATAATATCACCCTTTTTGTAGATTCACATGTGTTTGGCCAAAGAAGCAATCCTATGATTTCTAAAGTGCCTAGAGAACATATACCGTGTTCCCCTCCTCTTTCTCTTTGTGTTGGACATTTTGGCTACTTACTGGAAGATGGCAGTCCCAGCTAAAGGGCAAGATGTGGTATTATTTCACAATGAAGTATCACTCAGCTATGAAAAGGATAAACTTGAGTATTTGATAGGTAAATGGATGCAAATTGAGACCATACTCATAAGTGAAATAAATCAGACTCGCATGTGTAATACTGTATTGTCTCCCTAGTGTAAAACACCGAAACAGTAAAAAAGATCTAAAATGTACAATAGGTACTGTGAAATTGAAAGGGAAGGAAACTGCTCAAAAGAAAGGAACAACTGGGATAGGGGAAAGGTGAAAAGAAGGGAAAAGTTTATATGTCAGTATATATATTGATGTATATATAAAAGATAGATAACTACAGTACTAATCTCTGTTAGTCCATCAAAAAATAGTTTGTGCTTTCATTGTTTATTTGATCATCTTTTCATGCCTATATTTTGTAATCTGAATTACTCTGAAAATAATGAACAATATATTAACCAATGTAATCCATTATTTTGTTTTGAAATTTTGTATCATCACTTTGATTCCTTTTTTAAATTAAAGAACAGAAGAAAAAATACACTGAAGAACAAAGGCAGGCTCACTTCACTCCCCCACCAACCCAGAGGGTGCTGCCCAGAGAAAACTATCTCCTGCTTTGGGAAAAAAAGAGAGAAGTCAACACCAGACTTTACCTTGCAACCCAACACTGGTCCTTCTCAATAAAACCTGGTGTTGAGCAAACCCCATGATCTCAAGACTTCAGGCTGGGAACTATGAACAGAGCTTCACCCCACCCCAATGCCAGGTCTCTCTCATCAGCCCTGAGATTTGGGTGTATGCAAATGGTAGAATGGTCCTCATAGACTGTTTCCAGGTCTGTACTCATGCTGGTCAGCATCCTGGCTTTAGTCCCTAGGTATGGCTCAAGACAAGCCATGTCCTACAGTCTCAACCTCCAACATGGCCCTGGGACCTCATATTCTAGCACAAGGAGTATATAGGCAGATCAAAGGACTGATCAACACTGGAGCCATCAGTCCTTGTTTACCGGGCTCTGGGCCGATCCAGGTGGATCCATGTTCTGGATGGCAGACCAGTGAGCTAAGGTCACCCTCAAGTGTCAGTTCTTTAGGGCAGCTCCCAGTTACTCAGTTCCAGGTGGTCTCTGCAGATCCAGGCTTCTGGTGATTGATCATGGCTTCAAAATGCAAGCCAGGTACCTGACTCTATGCAGGAGTCCCTGCTATGCCTTTCCATTCATATAGAATGTTCAAAAGATTAGAACCATCAAATTTCAAAAAATAAAATAAAATCAGACATTTAATGTATGTTCTATTAAGTATATACATTGAGAATCATTAATTCAAGGAACAAAGTATTCAACTATGTAATTACTGAGTTTCTTGAGTTACTATAGATTAGGGTAGTGATCCTAGGTGTAAGAATCGACTTAAAATGAAGCAAAACCATTTCTAGTTTTTAAGAAGTTAAAAAAAGAAACCTGTTTATTAAATCTCATTGTTAGGTCTGTGATTTGGTCCTGATCATGGTGGAATCTTTGAGATCGAGCTTTCCCTAAGGTCATTAGCATATTTCATCATTCTTTAAATATGCCTGATAACTAGGGAAAATATTTATTGCTGAATGTACTGTGAAATAGCAGATTTCATTAGGTGAGAGAACTAGAAGCAGGTCATTTCAATCAACAAGCCTTTGAGTTTAGGTAATCAGAGATTCTCCAGTACTAATTATTCACAAAGAGTCCTCCAGCATCGCTCTTTACTTTGGACAGGTACAACCAAATTATATTAAGAAAACAGGAAAGTAAAACAAAACTCAAGCCCTGAAACATATGGGTGAGATTTCTTTTCTTCTATATCTAATGCAGAATGTTTGGTGATAGTAGTTACTTAACGGGTCTCTTAAATTTTAAATATCTGCATTATAAATGCAAGGCACTACTCTAAATTATAGAGCTATAAAGTCAGGCTGATAATACAGTCCATCTGTATATAACTATAGCTAGGGTAGCACAACTGTGAATGAGAAAAGCTCAATATTTAATAAACTGAGGTATTAGCATGTTTGAAATGATAAGAAAAGTGAAGAAAGATTCTTTTTGGATGGCACTTGATTTAAGTTGATGAAGAGTTGTTCTAGGTCACTGAAACACATATCCAGGCTTTTGTGTAGTTTCATGGTTTCTTCTAAAGGAAAAATGTAATTCAAAATTGTCAAAAACTGCTATGATTTGAATTCTTTTAATGTGAGAGTCTGTAGCAGAGAATACTAATATTTTATAAATTCACCAAGAAAGCAAAATGAGAAGAAACATATAAAAATAAGACAACGTACCTGGTTCTGAATCTGAATTACAGTTATGCTGCTATGATCATTATCACTGCTATTAGCATTACATTGTGGTACAATATGCTGATACATAGATGGGACAAATCCATAGGTATCCAAAAGTTGGAAGAGGTTTCTCCATTGTTACTGCAAATGGCTAGCCTGGGGTGTTGGTCTTTCCACCTACTTTTCTTAATAATAGTATAAATAACTATAAGAGTTGCCTAAAGTTATAGTATCAAGAAGAAATCTGTGAAAGGAGTAGCTTGATTTGAGAAAGAACCTTGAAAACTTCTTTAATCAGAAGTTCTCCTAGTGTCCTCTGTACACATAATAAAGGTGACCCCAGTAGAATATCTGAAATTCCAACACTGAAAATTCATCCATTTAAATAGAAAATCATCCTTTCTCCAAAACCATAATAATTACAATTAAATAATAATATATTCCTGAAGATTAATTCTACTTGGAGAACTAATAAGTGCTGCCATAAGATGTGAAGATTAGGATTCGTGAAGGAATATTGACATAGAGAGAAGTTCTTTCCTTTTGAAGTTTTGAAAATCTTTTATTGGGTTTGCTGTTGTCACCATTGTTGATCTGCTTGTTTCTACTACTTTACCACTTACTAGAGAAATATATAAAATACCAATGCATAGAAAATCCTGAGAAATCCTCTAAGTTTAAAGATGAAGAAATCATGTGACACTTTATGTCATCAGTTTTCTAATAAAAAAGGGCTAACTGCTCTCCACAAATTATTTTATTTATTTTTATATTGTTTCTGCCTCCATCTCCCATTTTAATGCTATCCTAGACTGACAAAGTATTTAAGTACCTTTGTAGAAATCAGTTAATATAATAAGTGACAGTTAAATTAAAAGTTTGTCATTTCACCAGTGGGACGACAGCAGCACTAGAAAGTTAGATGGTTTGGCCATGTAGTAACAGTGTCTTTTCAGAGCCAGTTTTGTGTTCTTTTGTGTTCTTTTGCACCACATGGCCTCTTGACCTTAGGATCTTGACATCAACAAAGTGGCCACACATTCACTCCCTTATAGATAGACATGGAGGCGAAGCTACAGAATTCATCCAATTTCGGCTACTTGAAGACTCCAGGGTTGGATGTGATGACCAGGTGTGGTGGTATTCAAAATGGATATGTGGGCATATGTTTATTTTCATGAATCACACAAGGTATGTAGGCAGAACCATAACCCCAAACAAAGAGTTGCTCTGAAATTTGGGCTTCTTATTTTATTCCCAAACCCTTTCCCTTCACTCCCTCTTGCCTCCACTCACCCCTTGATTCCTTTTCTTTATTTTTCTTCTTTTTTTGTACATGTCAGCAGTACATTATGGGTATCTTTAATAGAAAAAGTGCTAAGAAAATATTTACCCATTAACAGACCAACAGAATGTTAAAAAGCAAGCATGTGTTAGCGCTTGGTTAGATATGTGACTGAGGGAGTTTGCTTTGACTCTGAACTTTCCTTCCACATCTGAAGTGCTATCATTTGGAGGTAAGGTGTTCAGAACAGGTGTACACCAAATACTTGAAGTCCCTGTGAAATTAGGAGGAAGTACTCATTTTTGTATTTTAACTGCTGCAATTATTCACTATTTCTAAGTGAGATGAAAGTGTTCCAAGTGTTCATAGTCTTTCTTTTTTATTTTCAATTTTTCTGATGCATATCTTTCAGGCAATTTAAATGTCCTCTCAACTAGCTAATTTAATCCCTAGCAAAAATAAACAATATAACTGAGTTTATTTTCTGGGGCCTTACTCAGAACCCAGAAGGAAGTGGAAGAGGTTTGTTTTGTGGTGATTTTGTTCTTCTACAGAGTCATCATCCTGGGAAACCTCCTCATCATGCTCACAATTTGTATGGGCAATCTTCTCAAGTCTCCTATGTATTTCTTTCTCAACTCCTTGTATTTTATGGACATTTGTTTCTTTTCATTCACAGAACTCAAATTGATTATTGACTTGTCAGCAAAGAAGAGAATTATCTCCTATGAGGGATGCATATTGCAATTCTTTCGGGGTACATTTCTTTGTTTGCAACTGATATCTTCATCCTTATAGTCATCGCCTATGATTAATACATGGCCATCTGCAAACCACTACACTACATGACCATCATGGACCAGGAGCGATGCAGTAAAATGTTGCTGGGGACGTGGGTGGGCGGGTTCTTACACACTGTGATTCCAGTGTCTCTGGTAGTCCAGCTCCTTTTTTGTGGCCCCAAGTGATCTATCACTGCTTTTGTGATATTCATCCTGTGCTGAAACTCGTCTGCACAGACACATATATTATTGGAGGTGTGGTGACAGCCGACCGTGGTACCATCACTCTGGGGAGTTTGTCTTCTTGCTTATCTCCTACACCGTCATCCTGGTGTCTCTGCGGAAGCAGTCATTAGAAGGCAGACACAAAGCCATCTCCACCTGTGGAGCTCACATCGCTGTGGTCATCTTTTTTGGTCCTTGTGGTTTCACATATATGCACCCTGATACTACCTAAGCCGAAGATAAGATGGTGGCTGGATTCCACACCATCATCACTGTCATGTTGAACCCTATGATTTGTATGCTGAGAAACACGGAAGTAAAGAATGCACTGAGGAGACTGTGGATCAGGAAGGTTTACAGGGAGGGCCAGGGTAAATAGTTGCAAATAATAATTTAAGGTTAGTGATCTTGTATTTTCTCAGCGTTAGTTAAGTCATCTGTATAATGAGCAAAACAATACCATTACCAGATCTTCATCTTGTGGAGGAGTAAGTGAGAGAATTACATTCTACAGAAGTAAGATATGCTGTGCCATTGCTGTATTTAACTATTTAAAAGTCATAAAATTTTCTAAAATATTAAGGCCAAAGGAAGTTTGCTAAACTCAGAATCTCAGCCTAATCATACTGTGCATGACTACTTTCATCTCATTTTTGCTTTTTATCATTCTGAAATGATGAAAAGACATCTACTAAGTAATAAAGTTGTTTCCAGAGTTTTAAACTATAGTAGATGTGTAATAGCCTGAATGCTAGAATGTAGTAAAACAACACACCTGTACTTATATAATCTGTTTTAAGTCTTTTAAGACTCAGTAAAACTAAGCCTACTAATCTTGGAATGAGAGACAAGGTGAGTGTAGAGATTCACAGATATAAAATACCAGCTTCAAAGACAAATATTTGTTCTCATCTTCTGATGTGGGAAAAATTCTGTCCCATTGTGAGGATTCATTTTCTTTTCTCACACACGCAAGAGATGTGCAGATATACCTCTAACACTCTGTTCCCATTAATTCTGCCATCTCATTAATTTTCAATTTCTAAGCATCTCTAAACTTTACTTGGTGATAGTCAGAAATACTTATTCATATAAAATGATTACCAGGAAAATGAAAGAAACTAAATGAAAACAAAGCCACATTTGAAATGCAGGCTACCATGATTGAATTAACAGATTGCAAGGTTTGAAAACTGTAATACCTATGATATTTGGAACAACCAGTTTTACTTAATACAGTGAGAAATTTATCACTGACTGGACTTACCTAACTCCAAGTTCACCTGTAGGTTTCTCACACACTTCTACCGGACAAGTATCTTTTATTTTGTCTTAACCTTTGTTTCCCTTAGTGATTGATTTCCCTTTAACTATGAACCACAGACTTCCCTTTATTTTCTCACAGAAAATAAACAGATCGCTGATTATGTATTTGTCATTCTTTCTCTGACTGTCTGGAAATCTAGGAGCGCAGGTGAATCTTCTACCTAGGTTTGCGTTCATAGCAGCAAGAGAAGTGTTTTCATTACTTGAAGTAAGGACTGTAAGGCTTAAGTCTGATGTTGATGCATACTCAGAATTCAACACAGAAAATTAGAAAGATGTGATATGTCTCAATTATAAGTTATGTTAAAGTTATAAGACTTTCTCTAGAATATTAATGCATAATTATTATACTAGTTCAGAATGCATGTACCAGGTCTCTTTTAGCTCAATTTACAAATTAGAACAAGGCCAATGATTTGTGAGCTAGGCTGTTTATAAAGGTAATGTGTGAAGTTTTTGAAGATATAATAAAAAATATTCTAAAAGAGCCTGACCCATTAAGTCAGAGTTATTGGTTATGCAAAAATCTGTATTTTATCAATGTCACCTTGTTATTTTTATGTACTCAATGGGTCATCTGAGTACTTAGATTTGCAAAGCTGAAAACAGATGATTTTTAATGTTCTTAGAACACAGGGCTCTAAAGTTGATAGAATTAAAGTGCCCCATCTGCTCTGCTAAAATTGAAATGAAATTAGAAAACAGTGTGATAAATAAATTTTATCCACTTGATAACTTCTCTGCAATACACTTCCCTTTATTATTTTGAAGTAAAGAATTGACTCAGGATATATATTGGAAGTCTGATCACCTCGGGAAAGTTGCAACTGCCTAATTCATATTTCTCAAAGACAAAATATGTGAGCATACGGAAGAGTGCCGAGTGTAAACTTTTACCCTTTCACAGAAGTTCCTCTTAGTCAATTCTCACTTCCAGAGCTCAGAGAAGCTTAGTAAAGTTTTTCTGGAATAACATGACTGTGAATCATGAGAATTCAACCTCTCTCCAGTTTTAGTAATAGTCAATATGATCAACAGCAGCTTCATTCCACAAATTCATGACCACAACACGGAGTGATGGCCTTGTAGTGTCATAACCAGGCTGTGACAATGATGCCACAGAGGCCCTGGGTTGGAAAGTTCATTGATGAAAAAGATGACAACACTTTTTGTTTCATGTTAAATTTAATTTATGTAGTAGTGGAAAAAATGAAAATATCTCTGTCTATAACTTCTAACCAGTGTTTGTGCTTCTTTCCTTTGCATCAATATAATTAATGTGAACATATTTCTAAGCAGTGTTCAGTGGAATATGTAAGCAAAGCTCTTGTGCTCTTCCATGTGCCATAACTTGTCTCATTTACACACGTCCTGGAAACTAGCTTTTGTTTCACCCATGAATGTCCAGAATTAATGTACTTTGTGATTGCTGAGTGAGAATGCTTCGTTTTTTTCTGTGTTCTTATATGGTGATCAGTTGTGCCTTCTGAATGACAGAGCAACGTACATTGCTTTTGTAATCTTGGGAGGAAAGACTCCCTGGAGGTAATCGGGCCCAGCCTGAAACATGAAATTAATCCCAGCTACATTCAGTCTAGACCAGTTGAGCTCCCATTTTAGCCAGACACACATGGAAAATAATTAGGTTATTTTATATCAACCATGAACTTCAGAGTGGGTTTTTGCATAGCACTGTTGGTCTTATGGATCTAAGAATAGAATGGTCAAACTAGAATGGGGGACACTGACGCACGTTGTTGAATTAATAAAATCTCCAATAAATTTAGAGTAAGTTGCTTTGAAAGCAGGAATGGAAAAGATCAAGGCACAGACAGTGAACACGAGAGATGGAGTCTGGCATGGGTTAATTCATAATTTGCAAAACCCACAAACATAGGTACAATGCAGCCAAAATCCTTCCCACTGTTTCTTTCATGAAGCACACAGACAGATGCATAGTGACTGGTATGTCCTTTCATGCCTCTTTTTGATAAATTATAAAATGAGGATTCATCAAATGTTCACGTAAGCCATGTTTAAATAGACCCCTGTAAAGTCTTCTTTTGTGTGAAACCAAATAGCAAATTTTTACAATAAACAATATCAGGTACTGGAGGCTGTGTCCTACACTCATATTAACAGGCTTATTCAATGAAACAGCAGGGTAGATTCCTGCATATGCAGCTAGAGGGCGCGCTGTTTGCTCTCACCTTTGTAAGTGAGCTCATCACACAGGATAGAGTCTCTACAACAACATCAAAACTAGAATCTGATGTGCTATGACCCCTTTATTTCCCTTTCGATTATTATTTTTAATCTCATAATTTCCTGAGTTCCCTGATTTTTCAAGCAGAGCACCTATCGTGGTCTTTTGCGAAGGAAAAAATCATTGCTGAAACCTTTGTTATCCCTTGGCTATTTTCTGCAAGTGTACTCATGACCTTAACATTCATGTTCTCGTTACACAAACACAGAGATACACTGAGTGCGTACAGTTCAGTACCTCACTGAAACTGTGACAAAGCAGCAAAAATTATCAGTGCTAGCACTCGAAATCCAAGTGATCTTCATCCATTCTTTAGGCTTCGGTTCCTTAGGTATGTTCGTGTGTTCAGTTGACGTTCAATGGCCTCAGAAGGCTCCTCCAATTCACAAAAGTTGAGAATTCAAGCACAAATGAAACATATGTCCCAGTTGTCGATTAGCTTTGTGTCTTAGTTACTTTTCACTCGTTGCTGGGACAAAACACTTGACACCCAAAACTAGGGAAGGAAGGATTTATTTAGCTTACAGTTTTTGGAGGTTTCAGTCCATAATCAGCTGGCTCCAAGGTAGGGTGGCATGGCACTGGGGCAACGCTTCAAGACAGCAGCCGAACAAATGCAGCCAGAGTAAAAGGGGCAAGAGCAAGCCTCTTCTCTTCCCTTATATTGTACACAGGCCCCCACCCCACACAGGGTGGATGTAGCTTCACAAACATCCTTGCCTTCCTTTGCACAGGATGAGGCTATTTACAAAGTAAGAACCCTGGCTCCCTGCTGAGTCTCTCAGCTAAACTTTGGACCTTCTCAGATTGACACAATGACCAGGTAACTGTTTGTGCTCTACACCCCAGGATGTAGAGCTGCTGAGTTACTTAATTAAGCTTCTAGACTTCTCAAGTTGACACTATGTATAAACCATAGCAATTTGCCTACTTTCCTCCCTATTTTTCCTGAGATGCAATTGCCAAATAGAAATCACATATACTCAACATATATAATGTGATGATTTCATAGGTGTTTACACTATGAAATAAATAGCAGAGTCTATGTAACTTGTACATTCATCATTTGACTTATGTGCATTTGAATATAAGTGTCTGTGTGAGTGTGTGTGTGTATATGTGTGTGTGTGTGTGTGTGTGCATGCATGCATGCACGTGCACACTGTGCTCCAGCTTCTGATTCCAAAGGTCTTTCCCCCATCCAAGGTCGCGGACTTTCATGAGTGGTGTGGACACAGCTTTGCTTGCTGTTGAGCTGAAAGGATAACACGAGTGCTGATTACCTGCTCATGGGCTCCATCTCCCCTGACTCGCACATCACTCTCCTCATGATTGACTTTCCCCAACAAAATATTAAAATTGCTAACATTGGTGAAAACACTTTGACATGTAATTATCATGCAATGTACAGAGTTTTCAACAGAGTTCACTCTTGATGTA
Source organism: Dasyprocta punctata (assembly GCA_004363535.1). NCBI lineage: Eukaryota > Metazoa > Chordata > Mammalia > Rodentia > Dasyproctidae > Dasyprocta > Dasyprocta punctata. Next base: position 111,640 of record RJWM01003145.1, read on the forward strand.
CAATCTGGTTTTTGGCTATTGTGTGAGGGCACGGTGATACATTTGATTGCACCAACTTCCCCTTTGCTCTGCCTATTCATCCTTCTTATACCTTTAATTCCAGGAAAGTATTGACATTTTTGCCATCTTCATAGTTTTGCCTTTTTCAGGATAACAAATACTTGGAATTACACAGCTAAATTTTTTTCAGACAGGTGCCTTTCACTTAATATGCATCAACTTTTCTTCATTAGTTTCATGTCTTCATATTTCCTTTTAGTTCTGATAAAATTCCATTAATTTTATGTGTAGTGGGATGTACCAGACCTTGTCTATGTATTAACCTACTGAAATTATCTCAGCCTCTTTCAGTTTTTTCAACTCTGAGAAATATGATGTAAACATCTGTGTATAGAAGTTTTGTAGACTTTTCAAGTTGTTTTCTATAAATACAAGTGAGTGTGACTTGCTATGTCATATGATGGTATGTATAGTTTTCAAACAAACTGGAAAGTTATCATGTCATGTGGCTATGCAAGTTTTGCTTCCCAGTGGCAACATAAGAGTCTCTTTATCTCCATATCCCCACTAGTACTTGGCATGGCCAGTGTTTTTAATTTGGTCATTTTGTTTAGGTGTATAGTAGTATATTGTTTTGATTTGCATATTCTGGGTGACATATGTTAGGGAGCATCTTTTGACAAAACTTATGTGCCACCCCATATATCTTCTTTGATGATGCATCTGTCAAGTACTTTGCCATTTATTAATCAGATTGTTTCCTCATTATTGAGTTTTAAGGATCTTTTATACTTTTGGATAGCTATCTTTTATTGAAACTCTCCATTGCAAATACTTTCTCCAAGTCTGTGGTCTAAATTTTCACTCCTTTACATTGTCACTGATAGAAACAAGTCTCTAATTTTATTAAGTACAGAACATTAACTCCTTCATTTTTGAATATTTGCTTTGCCTCCATGGGGGTCCACAAAGGGAACATGGACTTTTTGACTGGAGGAATATAACATTCTACAATGCAGCTGGGCGTGGTGGTGCACGCCTTTAATCCCAGCACTCAGGAGGCTGAGGCAAGTGGAGTATTGTGAGTTCAAGGCCGGCTTGGACTACAATGTGAGCAAGGCCAGCCTGAACTACATAGTGCGACCCTGCCTCAAAAAAGATAGGGCTGGGAGTTTGACTCAGTGGCTTGAGCACTTGCTGTGTGAGCGTGAGGTTGTGAGTTCGAGCCCCAGTACCCCTCAAAAGAAAAATAAAACAAAAAAATAAAAACCAAAACCATTCTACAATGGTTGCATGGGCAGAGTTCTATGGCTTCCTCCTTGCTATCATTAGGATCTTCAACCTGGTGGTCTTGGGTGTGACTGCTATGCAGCCATTTGCAGATCCCTCATTGTATGACCATAATGAACAGACAGAAGTGTTGTTCCTATGATGGCCTCTATTATTGGAGCCTTTCTCCATTCACTCCTGCACATATTGTTTATTATTAAACTTTCTTTCTGTGGCCCCAGTTTGAGAGACCACTATTTCTGCCATCTATTCCCCTTGCTGATGCTGGCATGCACTGACACAAGACTCTAGGTCATTATCCTTTGAGGGCAGAAGTTCAGCTTGATCTTTGCTGCCTTGGTGATTTCTTACATCATATTCTCATCCTGTCCACTTTCAGGACCTGGTCACCTGAAGATACCACATACCCCCTCCACCTGCATTTCACACATGACCATTGTGTTTGAGTCCTTCTTTTCCCTCTTCATCATCTATGCCCCCAAGCCTGATTCCATGCTTGGTGACAAGGGGTTTGCTCTGATTTACACCGTGATTGCTGCTTTGTTCACCCCCCTCATG
>RJWM01003146.1:0-38644 GCA_004363535.1 Dasyprocta punctata
GGCGTGGTGGCGCACGCCTTTAATCCCAGCACTCGGGAGGCTGAGGTAGGCGGAGCGTTGTGAGTTCGAGGCCAGCTTGGGCTACAACGCGAGCACAAGGCCGGCCTGAGCTACACAGTGCGACCCTGCCTCAAAAAACCAGGGCCGGGAGTTTGGCTCAGTGCCTTAAGCGCCTGCCCTGGCAGGCGCGAGGTTGTGAGTTCAATCCCCGGTGCCGCAAAAAAAAAAAAAAAAAAAAAAAAAAAAATCAGTTAATCAAGATCAACAATAGAACTATTTTAATGTACATGAATATTCATACTTTTTAGCTATACTGTAACAGACTACATTAGAAGGAGCTTCATTATACACATGCAGTTGCTTAATACTTATAACTTAGAATTAAAGGAAATCCTGACTTGATCATCACAAAAGAATAGTTTGAGGATTTCTGTGACTGAAAGAAAGGTCAAAAATACTAGCTCCCATGTGATGGAATTTGGAAGACTTATGTTTCTCACTGTACCTTGTGAAAGTGTGTAAATTTTGTGGGTAGTTTTAATTGGGGTGTCTCCTTAGTTCAGGGCAGGACTGATGCCACCTGGGTGTTCCAGAAGAGACAGCCAGATGAAAACAGGAAATAAGGTTTTACTTTATGCAGGTAGAGATAGGAAGATGTAGACACAGTGAATGGATGAGCTTACAACTGAGGCAAAATATCTGTGATTGTCTGAGGCACTTAGAGAAGAGGCTTATATAAATTGGAATGATTAGTATTTTGGGCTGTGTAGTTGTGTTGTTTGGCAGAAAGAGAGCAAGAATGTATCAAGTCAAATATTACAGGGACATCATAAAAGGCCAAGGATAAACTGAGACTGTGGCCTTTTCCATTCATTTTCCCTTTGGGCACACACCATAATGGGCTGATGTCCTAAATTATCCATTCGGTGGTCACGTGGTTCTGTCTGCTGCCTGGACTGCCTGGTGTGCTTGGAGCAAGGGCAATTAATACAGTAGCTTTGAGACTCACTTCCTGCAGACTCTGCTAAAGAAGTTCAGCATAGCAGTGAGGAATTGAAGACTGAAAATAAAGAAGCAAAGGAAACTGCTGCCACATCTCTGGATGAAATCATCCCTGTGCCAAGGGTATTATTGTTTCAAACACTGGTGGAACATTTCAAAGTAAGCCTCTTCTAAACTCTCTCAAAGAGGAATTAAATATTGTTCAGTTTTAAAACTTGGAACCAAAAGATTTGAATGCAGATTATGAGAGCATGAAGACCATGTTCTTGAGGAATTGATATGGGGTTGTGAATTATCTTTATTGGTATTTTCTTTTACTGAGAGTTTCTCAAAGAATGAACAATTAGTTCCCTTATTATAATAAATGCAAGTAGTAGAAATCAGGAAATTCAAACTAATGTGCATTAACACTATTTTGCGTCAGGTAATTGAATCAACTGGGCTTTATAATTTAAAAGCTATCCTCTCTGATGGCAGTTCTCATTTTTTTACATCAAAGCATTGTAGATAAATTGCTGTCAGTTGCATAATATTTTTCCAATATGAACAATAATGTACCTGGGATTTTTATTAAAAAATATTATAAAAGCAAAAAAGTGATGTTAAATTTGATTCTTATTTAATAATTGAATATAGAAAAATTAAGGCCAGGGTTAGGACACTTAGAATGATCTACTTTTTTTTCATTATATTTCGTTATTTTAATACTGGAGATTGAAGTCAGCTGTGCCCTACCACAGAGCTGTATCTCAAGCCCTTTTTATTTTGGGACAGGATTTTGCTAAGTAGCACAAGCTGATCTTGAAACTTGCGATCCTCCAGCTTCAGCCTCCTGAGTATTGGGGATTAGAGGTGTATGCCATCATATCTGGCTTGAAAATATTTTTAAAAATATAAATATTACATAAGTACTAGCTATTATTATTTAAAATGAAAATAGAAGTATATTGATTTATACTTAAGAGGGTTGCTTCAAACTGCCTAGAACCTACAAAATATAGAGTTATATTATGTCAAACATTTTACCTATGGTAAATGTGTTACTTAAATGAAGCAATTATTAAACATTTAATTAGGCTGGACACAGTGGTGCATGCCTATAATCCTAGCACTTGGGAGGCTGAGGCAGGAGGATTGCAGTGAGTGCCAGGTCAGCCTAAATTATATAGCAAGACTGTCTCAAAAACAAAATAAAACAAAACTAATTAATGAAAATTTTTCTTGACTTCTTAGAAATTGCTGTTTATTTTCTGGTATAGTGTGGATCTTGACTGTCCTGCCAAAGATTCATGTGTTGAATGCTAAATGTATTGTATACCTGACACAGTTCTAGGTTATAGGGATTACAAGTGAGAATAGGATGGACAGGGATCCTGTCTTAATAGAGCTTACATGTCAGAAAGGAAAAAGCAAGACAATGAGATAGTGCCTGGATCGGGGGGACAGGTGTGTTAGAAATCTAGATTGGGTGACTAAAGAATGATTTCCGATAGAGGTGATATTTGCTCTGTGATTGCAATAACAAAGAAATTTCAGTCCTGTGCTAATGATCTGGGGTAGAAGTACTCCAAGAAAGGGGAGAGCAGCAAGAGTAAAGAAACTAGGGCAGGAAAGAGCCTGAAAAAGTATGGGATTCTCAGATGAATTTGGATTTCAGATGAACAATGGATACTCGTTTTTTAGTATAAATATAACTCAACTATTGTAAACCTCATACTTAAAATAAATTCCTTTTTTATTTGAAAATTCAAATTTAACTGGCTGTCCCATATTTTATTTGCTAAATCTGACTGCTCTAGCCTGGACTCTTCAAACCACAAAATGGAAGCCAGTTTCGCTGGAAGGGGTAAGGAGATGGAAGTTGGGGGTGGGGGATAAGCTTGGAGACACTGGTAACTGCTAGATTGTTTACAGTCTTATGTGCCATAGTAGAAAGTTTGGATTTATTCTAGGCACAGTAAAGAGAAAATGAGGAATTTTACATGGAGAAATAACACGGTCTGATCTCCATTTTAACAGTGTAACTTCTGCTTTGTGTAAAGAACATATTGTAGGGCCGGGAATATGACTCAATGGCACAGCGCCTGCCGGGCAAGCATGAGGTCATGAGTTCAATTCCTGGTACCAAAAAAGGAATAAGTTATAGGGAGCCAAAGTCAAAGCAGCCAGGTAGTTTGGCAGTTCTTGCAGAAATCTGGCATGGGAATGATGGTGTCTTGAACTGAGATGGTGGAAAATGCAAACAAAGGTAAGTTCAAGGATTTGAAGAGAAGCAAATCTGTCTGGACTTGCTGCAGGAAAAGATATGAAAAGTAAGGAACAGAAAAGAATTGAGAATGACTTAGGGCTTTGATCTGTGCAGGTAGGTATAAGAGGTTGACATTTAAAGATTGAGGGAAAACAGGTTTGTGGAAAGCAAAAAACTTCAAAATTCTGTTCTGAGCATAAATTTGAGAAAATTGCTGTGTAGCTAAGTAAAGATATCAAAAGTCAGCTATGCAAATGAGTTTGCTCTTCAGGTAATTTTTCAGGCTAAAGACTTAAATTTGGTAGTTTTCAGCATATATCTGATTTTTAAAGAATCAGGAAGGGATAAAATGGTTGATTCTTGTTATTTGTAGTAGTTTCACTCAATACAGCTATTGAAAACACTGAATTATACTATATTGAGCTATGGGTCCTACAGGAAATACAGCCTCATTGGGTTTCTATGGGGCTTTGGTCTCAACATTTACATTAAGTAATCAAAATGTAACTGTGTCCATCAGTGTTCCATCATTGTAACCATATCTGGAAACAACCATTCTGAAATGAAAAAATTATTTAGGCTCACAGTTTTAGAGGTTCCAGCCCATGATCAATTGGACCCATTGCTTTGGGTCTGCACATCACCACCTATCACAATGTAGGAGGTAGTACATCATGCTGGGTTACATGTGGTGGTGCAGAACTGCTCTTCTGTTGGCTAGGAAGCAAAAGAGAGGAGGAACCTAGTGGTTCCATGACCTCCCAACATCACCACCCTGTGACCCAACCCTTTAGCATCCAGTCTATAGCAGTGTCTTACTTTTTTCTTGTTGCTAAGACAAAATACCTGACACCCAAAATTAGGAAAGGAAAGGTTTTTTCTTACAGTTCTTAGAGGTTTCAGTCCATATTCAGCTGGCTGCAAGGCAGGGTGGTGTGGCAGGGCCACCATTAATGGCAGCTGCCAACAGCAAGGCGGACCGGCAAGAGAGAGGGAAAATACGGCTTCTTCCCACCCTTACACTGTATGTCGGTCCACCCCTGGGTGGGTGCAGCACTCACATCGCCAATCCCAGTGCCAGACAACAAACCAATCACCAATGCTAGACTCAGCCACGTCCATGCCATGTTTATATGAGACTTGGTGGGGCTACAGGAATATAAGTGTAACAAACAGTAACCTTGTCTAACTTGTATTTATGTTTAAAGACACCTTTTGAAATCTATTGTTAATACATTAACATTATACTCATGACTAGTACTTTAAGTCAGGCATATACTAAGTGTCATGCCTGAACAAGACTGATCTAACATGCACATTTTTCCCCTCTTGCACTTAGAAAACACAAGACAGAACTTGGAGGCCATTTTAAATAGCAAGTCACTAACAAAATGTAATGATGCAAAAAAAAAAAAAGTGCCATTAAATAGGCCACAACAAGACACTTATTTATAGTATGAGATATAAAATGGAAAGGCAGTATCACCTTGTTCTGCCTCAAGTGGCAAAATATGCATCAGGGGAATAAAAGTATTTTCTGCTCTGCAAAGGTCGTTGAGTGACTGTGAAAGTTCTGTATTTATTTATGACTTGCAAGTAAATGGTTTTGCAAATACAGAAACTGAATAATGAGAGTCGCCTATATATACAGAGAATCAAAGAGCTCAGGCTTCCATTTACTATATATAGATACTACTGATACTATATTCCTAAACAAAACAGACATACATGTTGACTGTCTTACCTTCTGCTACTTGAAGTCTTTGCTTTTCTATGGTAAATCTAATAAAAAAAATAAGTAGAACAACTTCTAGCATACAAATAATGTCATGCAGTAGTAATTCCTTCTTTCCTTCAATGAATATTTACTGAGCATCTTTTCTGTATTAGATTTAGGATATACACACAGACATAATCCCTGCCCTCAAAGGGCAGCCACTATGGACATAGAAACAAATAATGAGAGGAGTCTCAGTTAAAGATTGTGAAATCAGGTACTGTTGACTCTCATTCTCTCTTTAAAATCTATTGTATGAACATGTGTGAGGACTAGGTTTGATCCTCAGCATCACAAGTCCCCCCCACACACACTTTAAAGAAAGAAAAACTATCATACTGAACACAAAAAATAAAAGAAAATGAAAATTTCACCTGTAATGAAACTAGGAAAGAATGCTAAACAGGTAGTAAAGGATTTCTAGTAAGTATAGTGAAGCTTCTAACCAATGAAGAAGATTCTGGAAAGTGAACACAATGATCTATGAATTTCATTACCTAGAGAGACTACCTAGAGAATGATAGTAGAAGCAGCAATTGGTTTTGAAGTTCTTGACAAAGTCCACTGAGCTCTAATCACCAAGCAAAAGATGAGTGAACTGGTAGGCATTATCTACCTTGTTTCAGGGGAATATATCCATACTGAAGGAACATGCTTCAGAACTGAGGAAAAATTACCCCTGAAGACCTGATTGGAAGTTATAAGGCAAATGTCCTAAAACTGAGGTTTCCAACTGCCCAAGGTCTGTTTTCCACATGCTAGTTTCACTGAAGGACACTGCTGGCTAAAATTATACTTGATACTGGATAGGACGTAGGAAGGAGTCAGTGTGAGACCTATTCTCAGACACTACAAAAAAGTAATGAAACTCAAAATAGATACAGTTGATAATTCCAGTAGATTTTTCCAGAAAAGAGAAGATTTCAGACAAACACATTTTCCACATTCCCAGATAAATTAATGGGAAATGGACTTTTACAAAAAGAAAAAAAGGAGCTTAAGCAAGAATAATTTCCCAAAAATACAACAAATGAGCTGACAGAGATGTGGAAAGATAAAAACACCTACAAAAATTGAAACAAAACCATCTTAGATCATGCAAGAAATAGGAGTGTTTTTTTTTGTTTGTTTGTTTTTTGTTTTTTGGTTTTTTTGACTGGGTGAGGAAGGTCAAGGACATATTAAATATTCTTGTGAAAAATCTCATGGACAGAAAGAAGAAAACAGCACCAACCAAATTTCATTAATTAGAAGACAGTCATAGAAGACAGGAAAAAAACAAAAGAGCCAACAGAAGCAGAGCATAACTTACTTGAATGAATAAGTAGAATAAATGGAGAAAGAAAACTATTGAGAAGCACAGTGGAAGAAAAATTTTCTGAAATTTAGAAAATACTTGCTCTACAGAAAATGAATCAATTTATAATGATTAACATGGAATAGTCTGTGGAATTCGTTAAGTTTTGAAGTCAAGAAAAGTCTTTAATAGGCAACAAAGCAAAGAAAGAAATCACCTAGTAAGGAGTAAATATCAGTCTGGCTCAGGCTGATTCACAGCAACATTAAACGTCAGAAAAGTGAAGTAATTTTTTTCAATTTTAAAGAGAATAAAACAAAACAAAACAGAACAAAGCAGATTGGAGCAAAACAATGCAAGTAACATAGAATTTCAAAACATGATAGCAGGAAGTGAACAGTGTCTACCATAATGTCTCTTGTTTTCTTCAAAATAGTTGTCCATACCTTCACACACAATAAATTAATACAAAACAAAATAGTATAGAACCAATAAAAAAAAAATGAGAGCCTTATGGGCCTTCAAAACCAGACAATGGGAAATCAATAATAGCTACCATAATGTTTCTTGTTCTCTTCAAAATAGCTGTCCATACCTTCATACATATTGAAATGAAATAATAGAAAACAGGCTAAAACCAATCAAAGCAAAGAATAAGACCATTATTTGACTTCAAAACAAGGTGATAGGAAATCAGTAGTGGCTACCATTATGTCTTGTTTTCTTCAATGTAGTTGTTCCTACCATCACATATAATAAAATCAATTCTTGTAAACTCTTTAGGAGAAGTTCTAGGCATAAACCTGGCATGGTGGCACATGCCTTTAATCCCAGCACTGGGGTGGCTGAGGCAGGATTGTTGGGAGTTCGAGACTAGGCCGAGCTACAAAGTGAGTTCAAGGCCAGCCTGAACTGCATAGTGAGACCCTGTCTCAAAAATTAGGGCCAGGGATTTAGCTCAGTGGCGGAAGTGCCTGCCTGGCAGGTGTGAGGTTGTGAGCTTGATCCCTGGTACAAAAAAAAAAAAAAATTCTAGGCATATATAAACCTATACATGTACATCTATCATTTCTGTATTAGAGGGAAAAAATGAAACAAAAGAGACAAATAAATAACAATAGCAAAGAGCCCAAAACAGTAACAATGTACTTTCAAAACAAGGTGGTAGGAACACAACAAATTTTATTGTTTTGCATAGTTATCTTCAAAAATGTTACTCAAATTACCAGACATAGACATACAAGACTGATCTAACCCTACAAAAGTTAATTGTTTTGTTTCAGGAACTAATAGAATTAGTAGTACAATCATCTTAGTAATTTTACGTGTATATATACAAATTTGTATCTTTTTTCTTTTCTCATCTTTCTTCTTTTCCTTATCTTAGTTATTTTTTCCTCTTTGAGCAGTTTCTTACCATTTTACAATATTGATTGAGGGTTTTGTATCTTATTTACTCTTTCAGTTTCTGACACTAGGGAGATAATATGGTATTTACACATATGAGTTTGATTTATTTCACTTATGCATATGGTCTCGAGTTGCATCCATTTACCTATAAAAGCCACAATGTAGTCCTTCTTTATAGCTGAGTAGTATTCCTCTGTATAAAATACCACATCTTTTTTATCCATTCCTCAGTTGATGGGCATTTGGGTTGTTTCCAAGATTTAACTATTACAAATTGAGCTGCGCTATAAACATGAGTGTGCATATATCACTGTGGTATGATGTTTTCAATTCTTCTGGAAATATGCCCAGTTGTGGAATAGCTGTGTCAAATGGGACCTCCAACCCCAGCTTTTTGAGGAATCTCCAGACTGATTTTCACAGTGGCTGTACCAGTTTACACTCCCACCAACAGTGCAAAAGAGTTCCTTTTACCCACAGCCTCTCCAGCATTTGTTATTGGTGGTTTTCTTGATCCTGGCTATTCTTTCTGGAGTGAGATGAAAGCTCAGTGTTATTTTAATTTGCATTTCTCTAATGACCAATGATGCTGAACATTTTTTCATGTATTTATTTGTCTTTTGTATTTCTTCAGCTGGGAAGTGTGTATTCATCTCAGATGCCCATTTTGGAACTAGGTCTTTGAATTTCGAGTACTTGAGTTTTTAAATTCTTTATATGTTCCAGATAGAAGTCCTTTGTCTGAGGGACAGTTGACTAAGATTTTTTCCCAATTTGTGGGTTCTCTTTTCACTCTGTTGGAGATTTCTTTTAACATGCAAAAACTTTTCAATAAGATGAGATCCTAGTTGTTGATTCTGGGAAGTATTTCCTGTGCAGTTTGATGTTTGTTCATGAATTCTCTGCCTACCCCTATGTCTTCAAGATTTCTACCTACTTTGTCTTGTTATTTATTTAGTGTTTCTGTTTTAATATTAGACATGTGATCCATTTTGACTTTAGTTTTGTGCATGGTGATAGACATGGGTCTAGCTTTAGTTTTTGGCATATGGAAACCCAGTTTTTCCAGCACCAAAGTGAAATAATTTTTACAAAAAATTCAAAAGTGAGAATTTGTACCCAGCCAAGTCATTTTCTTAAATGTAGTAAGTATAACAGAAAGATACTTCCAATATGCATGATCTCAGTGTACTAGTGAGCCCTTCTTAGAAAAACTTTGGTGATGAGATGCAATGATAAACTTTTTAAAAATTCAGAATTTTGTTGATGTGCAACTGCTCATAAATCTCTCTTAACAAAACCTTGGTTTGGACTTTATGGATTTTTTTCTGTATTTTGCATTTCTTTTTGTATTTTTGTATTTTTAATTTTCATTTCTCTCTTTTTTCACCAGTATTGCCAAAACCCTATTTTATTAATCTTACAGCAACTAATTTTTGACTTAATCTTCTTTTAATTTTTTCTGAAAGATTTGTTTTTTCCTTTTGTATTTATTTTTTTGCTTTCTCTTTGTCTCTTTGGGCTTACTCAGCAACTCAATTTTTTGAGTTGAATCCTTAGCTCATCTATTTTTGCTATTTATTTCCTGGTAGATATATTTGAAGCTATGAAATTTCTTCAGATAGAGATCTGTGAATCCTAGCACAATTCATAGATAAACATTAACATCGTTTTGTGTATCACAAAATTTGGACTCATAGTAGCTTCACTTTCAGTTTATGACATGTATTTTTTGCTTTAACCAAAGAGTTCTTCAGTAATATACCAGTTTCTTTTTTTAATGTTAAACAGAAAAAAGTAAGAGATTACAGTAAAACAGAATTTCAAAATATGCCAATAGGAGAGTAACAATAATCAATACATTGCATATTGTTATATTCACAGTAGTTGTTTAGAGTATGAGATATAGACATGAAACCTTGTCCAGAAAATTATTAGCACAAAACTTTCCCCTCAGTGAATTGAGAGAAGCAAGCTGTATGACTATTTTTTTTGTTGACTATTTTATTTTCAAAAGAACAATTCACAATAAAAACGTAATCTGAAGATGACCCTGTGAAAACTACTGTTCACTCAAAATTCTTTTTCTTTAACAATCTTAACTAATTTTTTATATGTATACATGAATTTTCAGTTTGTCACACAAGTACAACAATACAATAGTTATATATGTGTGACTTATTTAGTTCACTGATAAGTATATTTTTCAAAGCACAAATATACTAGTTTCTAATTAGATGAAGTTTTAAAAATGATATTTATTTATTTTTTATGGTTAATATATTGCATATTATCTTCAAAGTAGCCCTTTTATTTTTTTATTTAAAATTTTATTGGATTGTGATCATGTTTTCACTTTTGTTTTGTTTTATTGTTCTGTTCTATTCCCTTTAAAATAAAAAAAATTATTGGATTGTGAACAAGTATGTAAGATATTGATTATTTTAAATTTGTTTTCTTTTTAGTGTCTATCACATCTTCAGTTGTGTTAATATTCTAAGTGTGCAAGGAAAGAATAATTGTTGTTCTATCTATCTAAATTTACTTCTTGTATTTTTAATAAATGATTTTGGGGTAAGGAGCTATAGGGAGTTCATGCAAATTCTTGAACATCTTGAAACAAGTTGCTTTCATTTTTGTGTATTTAAAATTCCCATTCATTTAGCAAAATGAAATTTTGAACCACTATAGGATGTTTTTCTCAGAGAAGTAAACACATAGTTGTAGATATCAAATGTATTGTTTCTTAATTTTCCTAAGGATATTTGTCTTTGGAAAAGTTCTGAAACAACTTGGCAATAAATAGAAGGTTTAGCTTATTGGACCCATTTTTTGGGAACGATTTAACCCAAAGTCCTGCTTCCACTTCCCCTCGCCAGTCACACACAGTAGAAACTGAGTTATATCCAGATGGCTTATTTTAACCTAAATGATTTTTAAAGGTAATAAAAATGATAAGTGACTACTTGTGGGGGGATGAATTCTATTAACTGAAGTAATCTTTGTACGACAGAACATGAGATGAATTAGGGTACACAAATTTGGTGGTAGAAACTGAAGTCGAGTTGAATTGTTTTCATGATTGTGGAAGAAGACACTGAATCATAGGAAAATGCCCTTGAAATAGTTGACTGGGAAGAGGAACTGGGGGAAAAGTGAGATATCAAATGGAGCATTTAAAAAATTATCTTACTTTACTTCTATTAATATTTTTAACTGACAAATCATAACTTACATTTATGGGGTGCCATGTGGTATTTTGATATATGTAAACTGTGGAATGATCGCATCAAGCTAATTAACAAGCCCATCATCTCAGTTACATATCAGTTTTTGTGATGGGGCATTGGACATTTACATTCTTAGTTATTTTGGAATATACAGTACATTTTATTGACTGTAGCCATCCTGCTGTGCAGTTGATCTCAAAACTTGTTCATGTCTATCAAAAATATTTGTACCCTTTGACAGACAACTTCCCATTCCCTCCTTTCCCTTTGCCAATCCCCCCACTCCTGGTAACCACCGTTCTACTCTGTCCTTTTGTAAGTTAAACTGTTTTAGATTTCACATATAAGTGAGATCATGCAATATTTGTCTTTCTGTCCCTGGCTTTATTTTGCCTAGGCATAATGTTCTTCAGGTTCATCTGTGTTGTCACAAATAACAGAATTTCCTAAGAATTGAACTCAGGAAATGTAAGCTACTCCCCCCACCCCCACCTCCCTTTACGTTTCAATTTTGAAACAGAGTATTGGCAAGTTGCCTAGGCTGGAACTTGGCATTCCAGATAACTGTGATTATAGCTGTGTGCCACCATACCTAGGTAGAATTTATTTTTGTATTAAAAGGTTAAATAGCACTCCATTGTGTATATATAGCATTTTAAAAAATCCCCTAACAGGATTTTTAAGTTGAATCCCGAGGGTATATATTATAATCTTTCTCAATTTCTCCTTTGAAGTCTTAAACTCTACATCAAAGAGTGCACAAGAGCCAGAGGGGACAGGTGACACTTATTACACCACTGATACATTTAACAATCATTAAGTCCCTGTACATCTGGTAAGTGTTCTCTTGTCAAAAGCCCCTTAGGAATTTGGACCCTTACCTTTTTTAAACTCAAGGTAATCTGCTGCTTGGGGCTGCCCCAGTCTCTTTCTCTCCCTTTTCTACTCTCATCAGTTTTCCTGAGGAGTTAATATTAAAAGCAGAAGAACAAAGTTATAAAAAAAGATTTCACTAATTCTGGAGAACCCAATTACATAAATTCAACCTGTCTTTCTAGAAAGTTACTGAATTTTCTTAGGTGATATAAAAATCGGTTTCTAAATGAAAGTTGTGTTCGCTGTTCAGTGTCACTGTCTCCCTTCCCCAGCGCTTTCCCATTTAGATTCCATCACAGCACTGAGTCAGGACACCTTCAGCTTAGTTTTAGCTTCTTGTAAACACTAGAAAATCCATGCTTCTCTGTGACCTAAAGGATATTTTGAATACTTGAACTCTTATGTCAACTAATTACTGATGAAAGAAGTGAGAAAGGAAACACAGTTCAATGGCTCATTAACTTGTATGTCCCAGCTTGAACCAAAGTCTGGGGCTCTAGGAAGTCTGCCCTGTGGGCTATGAGCTGAGGCAACAATCACAATTGGAACAGAGATTGCTTGATGGCACCTGGCTGAGCTCCTGTCCTTAATAGGGAGAGGTTCCACTGAAAGTGGAGTCAACAGCTACATCTTTACTTCCTTTCTGTCCTTAAAACTCAGTTCAGAGTTTCTTTGTGATATGTATCACTTCTTCTACCAGCTGTGAGGGCAGGAAGAAAAGCAATTAAGGGCATTATTAATCACCAACTTCCTGCTGAGAAGGGTCAGACTACAGCAGGACTTGACAAAGCAACAATTCTATCACCAACAGAGTTAACCAAAGTAGATAGCTCGATATCTTAGAGTTATATTTGGGCTTATTCTTTTTTAGCCCTAAATATCCTTCCTGAAACTGAACATCCCAGAGGTGATTAAAAACTGACTTTCCTTTGAGTTTTGAAAGTGTTTGAGTTCTAATGTTTGAGTTTGGTGAACTTTGAGTGTTCTTTGGGAGACTGCATCAACAATGACTTAGAAAATGTACATGTACTTTTTCTGAAGAGAAAAGGAAGAATTTCAATACTTTGTATTACTAGGTGTATAGTAGAATTTCCTGAGTTTTCCTGACATCCAAGGAAAATCAGAAAAACTTTTTGCATAATTATGTAATTGTTAGTTTTCAGGTGCAGTAGAGAAGCAGAAGGACAGAGAAAGTGGCCATTTATGGAGGACGCGGAGCAGAGCCCATAATCCGCAGGGGTTTGGCTTTCTCCTCCCACGGGATACAGAGAAGCAGAGGGTTATATGACTTCTGATCGAAAGTGGTGCCTGGGGCGGGCCTTGGTGATGTGCGAGGAACTGATTGGAATTTTCTTTGCGTGCAAACAGGAAAGTAACAATTTGGGTCGAAGAGGAAGAAGGAGGGAGTGGTCGTGGGGGTCAGCGTTCCCACTTTGCCCTTCTGCCATGTTAGACCATGGCCATAATTGTACAGTAATTTATACTAGGGCAAGAACCTTTCAGTAATGTTGTTATGATTTATATCTGGATGTCTCCCCAAAGTCTCACGTGCTCACAGGTGGGGCTTTAGGGAAGTGATTGTATTATGAGGTGTGATTAGTCCACTGATAAATTTATAACTAAATGCAATATTGGAAGGTGAAGCCTGGCCGGAGGAGGTGGGTCACTGGGGGCACGGCCTATAAGGGTATATCTCCCCCTCCTCCCTTGGTCTCTGTCTGCTTCCAGTCTGCCATGCCATGAGCAATCCTCCTCTACAGTGTCCCTTTGCCATACTGCCTTTCCTTGAAGCCAGCCAACTGCAGACTGAAAACTCTACAAATTGTGAGTCAAAATAAACCTTTCCTCCTTTAAATTGTGGGTGTTGGATATTGTGTCCCACTAACTAGAAAGTAAATAAGACAAATGCCCTGTGGGCAGCCTTTAAGTTTAATCTGTTAGTGGCATGTGAGTGGGGATGAGGGAGTTGGGCCTTATGCCAGCACAATGTATATTGAGTGACTCCAGTGTCTGGTGACTTGTCCAGGAAAAGAAAAACTTTAAAGGAACTCAATGTCACAACCAATAGAAATGAGACAAGAAGTAGTAATTAGCAAATATGCAGTAAAAAAACATTTAAAATTCCATTTCACCAGGCATTTCATGGGCAACAGTCTTAGGACCTTTCATCTCAGGACCATTTTACACCTTAAAAATTAGTACTCAGCTACAAAGAAAGATAAACTCGAGGCTTTTATAGGTAAATGGATGCAACTAGAGACCATACTCATAAGTGAAATAAATCAGACTCACATGTGTCAGCATTGTATTGTCTCCCTTGTGCAAGAAACTGAAAGAGTAAATAAGGTCCAAAAGGTACCATAGATATTGTGAAAGGGAATGAAACTGCTCAAAAGGAAAGAACAACTGGGATGGGGAAAAAAGAGAAAAGAAGAAAGGGAAAAAAGAAAAAAAATACATATACACACAAGATAGTTAAGATAATTGTACTATGGATCCTATTAGTTCAGGAAAAGAAACTGTGAATGCTTATATTGTTTGATCTGTTTTGCATGCCTGTATCTTATATACTCTGAGCAACTATTTTAGTACCAGGGATTGAACTCATGACCTTGCACTTGCCAGGTAAGTGTTTGTGCCTCTGAGCTAACTCCCTGGTCATGAGTAACTATTTTGAAGATAACAATATGTAACATAGTGATGATTGTTGATTTCCTATCAGCTTGTTTTAAAATTCTATATCGGTTCTATTGTTTTGTTTTGTTTTTATTGTTTTGTATTCTTTTAATCTCCTTAAAATAAAACAGAATTACTCTTCCTGTTTTTGTTGATGTAGGTTGTATCTATCAATATTTATTACATTAGAAATTAACAGTGAAAGGGGCCGGGGATGTAGCTCAGCAACACAAGTGCCTGTCTGGCAAGCGCAAAGTCGTGAGTTCAATCCCCTGTACCAAAAAAAAAAGAAAAGAAAGGAAATTAACAATGAAAATATTTAAAAGTTATAAATTAATTCATTTCAAAATAATACTAGACTTATTGTGCTTAGTGTGTATTAATATAATTAATACATTTTAATGAAATCTCATTATATTTTCCAAAATAATAGACTCGTTTTATTTTATGTTTTTACCAGTTTCTTCTTCTTCTTCTTTTTTTTAATTTTATTTTAAAGAGAACAGAACAGAAGAAAGCAGATCAGGATAAAACAATGTAAGCAACACAAGACTTCAAAACAAGTGAACAGGAAATCAACAGTGGCTACCATAACATCTCTTGTTTTCTTCAAAATAGTTGTCCATATCTTCACACACAGTGAATTCAAACAAAACACAGTAGTATAAAACCGATAATAACAAAAAAATGAAAGTGTTACAGGCCTTCAAAACCTGACAATAGGAAAATCAACAATGGCTACTGTAATGTGTCTTGTTCTCTGCAAAATAGCTGTCCACACTTTCACACATACTGAAATCAAATAATACAGAACAGACTAAGAACAATCAAAACAAAGGATATAAGCATTACTGGACTTCACAACAAGATGATAGGAAATCAGCAATGGCTACCATATTGTCTTGTTTTCTTCAAAGTAGCTGTTCATACCATCACTTGTAATAAAATAAATTCTTGTAAACTCTTTAGGAGAAGTTCTAGGCTTGTATAAGCCTATATATATACATCTATCCTTTCTGTATTAGAGGGAAAGACAAAACAAAGCGTCACAAATTACAAAAAAAAAAAAAAAAGAAACAAAAGAGACTAATAAATAACAATAACAAAGAGCCCAAAGCAATAACAATGCAGGCTTGAAAAACAAGGTAGTAGGAACATAATTAAGGTTATTATTTTGCATAGTTTTCTTCAAAAGAGTTCCTCAGATTACCAGATATAGACTTGCAAAATTAATCTAATCCTATGAATGTTAGTTGTGTTAGTAACACAATCCTGTTAGCTATTTTAAATGTATCTATACAAATTTATATCTTTTTCTCTTTTCTCTTCCTTCTTTTCTCCTTTTCCCTATCTGATTTATTTTTTCTACTTGCAGTTTGTTATCCTTCAACAACATTTACTGAAGATTTTGTATCTTATTTACTCTTTCAGTTTCTTACACTGGGGAGACAATATGATATTTACACATGTGAGTTTGATTTATTTCACTTATGAGTATGGCCTCAAGTTGCATCCATTTACCTATAAAAGCCTCAGTGTGATCCTTCTACCAGTTTCTTTTATATTTTGACTTATTTGAAGGCAGTTGAGTTTTTTCATATTTGCTCTGTCATCAATCTGTTATGATATGATGCTTTTGAAACAGCTACCCTGTGGTAATTTCAAATCCTGTGGGTGAAAGTTCCTTAAAGATAGTATAGCACCATTAAAATGCTAGACATTGGTTGTTTTTATACAAGGCTGGTAAATCAGAAAGCAATAGAACATTACTCCTTTGAGCCTCATCACTTCTCTCTGACTCAGACACACCCAGAACTTGGCCCACCCAAAAATAAGGTATTTGTTTCCCCACACAAAGTTTCAGAAATAACGTTCTCACAGAAACATATATAAAAAAGTCCTTACTTTCAACAAATAAGGAGACAAACCTGGATCCATGTTTGATAGCCTTCGTAGTTTTACATAGAATTCAGAATTAGTTGGGAATACTGAAGATGATTCTATACTAGGTGCGAAAAGAATTTACTACATTCCTAAAAATTTAATCTTTGTATCTTTGAGAAGTAGATATTCTGATGTTTATAGGGATTAATGGACAAATGCTTGTCAAATGTCAGACAGGTCTAATAAGTGGTGAAACTGGGGACGCAGTCCAGGTTTCCTGATCCTGAATGTTATGTCTTTCTTTATTGTATTACTATGTCACTGGATGGTCTATTTCACACTCAGGGGACTCTAAAGATGTGTCTGATATGGAGTTGAGGGAAGATAAAATGTCACGTTGGGAAAAGCTTTAACTTGTCTGTCAGTTGGCACAGCTGTGCTAACTGAAGTAGAAGAAATAAAGATACATGAAAGAGAGACAGGAAACTGAACTATTGCTACCTTAAAACTTTGGAACAGATTCCTGCTCAACTCTGCACATAGACATGCTAATCACTCAAGGAGTAATAGCCCTAAATTTAACTAGTCTATCTTATCTGCCTTCAAGATTGAGATCATCAAGATAAGAGTAACTAAAGTAATGTTCAGGGACTCTCAGTTGCCACTTGCACAATGTCCAGTTTCAAACCTCCCTGAAGTGATGCCTGGAAGTCTTCAAACCTACAGTCATCTCAGATTTCAGGAAAAGTAGAGCCTTGCAGACCAGTCCATGATGAGATCACTTCTCCCCAAGGAGAAGCAAGTATGTCATGGTAGGAACCAAGATACCCTCCCTCCTCCAAGCAAGGATAGTCATGGGAATTGAATTGGCCTTGAAGTCATGAGGATTCTCCTGGAGCTATAAAATCAGGATGGAGATAATGGCCAACCAGATCCTGGCCCATCTCAGCTAATCATTAAAAACCAACTTTGTGCTTTTTTGAGTCGTCCAGTCTGAACCCCTGCATCATAGTGAGCCCCTTTGAGTTACTCAAGTTGGAATTCTTTTCCTTCTCTCCCTTACTTTCTAATTTTGTCTAATAAAATTTTCTGTGCCTCACACTAATGAATCTTGAAATTCTTTTTCTGTGACTGCAGTCAGCAGTTGTACAGTCTACTCTGTGAGGGGAGCAAATTGATGCCTGTCTCCTCTTTGGGGGCCCTTGCTCAGGCCTAGGCCAGTGGCAAGAACTATTGCCTATAGAGATAATAGTGTCCTGGACGATGGAATGGGAAAATGTAAACACTAGAGGGTTGGTAGGGTTGGAAGATAAGGATCCTTGAGTCAAATTTTTTCCTTAAATTTTATTCAGCTTTTTCCTAACTAAAATGTGATTTCTTCAGAAATCTTTGACAAAGAAATCAAGATAGAAAATTAGTTTAACATTGGATTCTGTGAATACTCCTAAATGAAATTGAAGATTTTCTTTGTGTCAAGTGTCAAGCAAGATCATAATGAGTGAGTTATTTAGTATAGTTACTAGCAAGTTCCAGAATGCTGAAGATGCAACTATTGTTTATTGAGTTTTCCATTTCTTTTCAGAAGGCTCTCTGTTGTTTCCTAAGCAGCATTCAGCAACAAGCATTGTGCTTCTCCAATGTGGCTTAATTAGATGGATGAATGACTTTCCAGTCACTGACCTGTCTAGAGTACAAGCGTGAGAAGCATTCTTTTGGCTTCCCTTACATTCCGTGATAACAACTTGCCTTGTTTCCCTCTTACCTCTCTCAGTGATCATTCTGTTTGCTCCATAAATATTCTTCTTCACTAGCTCTTAGATGATGCTTCCTGAGAACCTGCTTTCTTTTCCTTTTACTCTTTTAGTCAATGCATCTGCTCTCTTAGCTTCCATGTCCACCTATTTTCTGATAACCCTAAAAATCCCCATCACTTGTCTAGATTTTTCTGTAGCTCTGATCCATCTATCCATTTGTCTTTTGAAAGTCCTAATGATTCTTGAAATCGAGTATGTCCAAAATGGAACTTATTTTTGCTGCTGTCCCCAACTTGTTTCTCCTCTGGTGTTCCTCACCCAGCAAATGGCACCCTTGTTTATCTAACTGCTGGAATCAGAGACTTATGACTCACATTGGACACTTCTTTCTCTTTCTCCCTCTATAGACAATTACTGAAGTATAATTCTGGCTACCATCATATTTTACTGGTTTTACCACAGTGACTCCCAAAGAGGAAGAAGCACCTTTCTCTCCCTACTTTTCTTTCCATCAATCTGTGCTTTTCAACCTCATCTTTCTGAAATGTAGCCTTCTTCCTCTTACTCTATTTCCTAAAACTCAGCCATTCTCATTGCTCTTAGAGTATAATGGTTATTTTGCCACCTCACTTCCCATTCCCTCTTTTTGTATCTCATACACCAAACCATACCAAACGTCTTTAAACTCCTGGAGCAAACTACTTTTTTTTTTTTTTTTTGGTCTAGCTTTCTGATTTACAAGTGTAGTTTTCTCCACTGGAAAAATTTCTCCTTTTTTCTATCTACATGTATCTCAGATTAAACCGAAATATTAGACCTCAGAGAAGTCATTTCAAGATGCCAAGGGAGAGTAAAATACTGCCTCCATGTCCTTGAATATCACATAAAACTTTACCTTGGCACTTACCACAGTGTTACAATTGCCTTTCTACTCATCTGTGTTCCTGTGTGTGGTATGAACTCATTTAGAATAGGAATTATGGTTGCCTTGTTCAGTATACCTTGTTTATCATGATTGTATCTCCAACATATAGCAGTATTTTGGGGGTACATTTTAAGTGACCTCAGACAAGTTATTTAACCTCTCTGTATCTTTCAATTTACAAAACTGTAAGTGGGAATAGAAACAGTTCTTTCTCAGAGGTTGCACTGAATGTTAACAGAGTTTTAGGATACAAGTTCTGCCGTAAACGGTCCCAAGAATAGCATGGACCACTTAACCCAAAACTTCTATTAAAAAGGTGAGCAGTGGTCAGCACAGGACTGAAAAGGAACTTCAATCAGCGTGACCATGCTGGGAAGGACAGATAAAGGTGTTCATGATTGAGAGGCTAGCAGAAACAGTGGCATTTATAGAAAAATGGGACAGAGGTAAGGACTGGGAGCTTGCATAGCTGGCAGGTTAGGTAGTACTAGTCAAACTGTGTGTAATGGATAATTATTTTAGGATTGGTTCTGTGAGATGACTCTAGAGAAGTCCTCATATCTCATATCTTGAGAGGGCAATCCGGTTCCCATAAGAGTATTGTTCCTGCTCAGTAGGGGTGTGACTTCATTATGGAGTGGTCTCATCTGTTATGTGAGGCTCTGGAATCCCAGACGATTACAGGTTTGGGCAATGAGTGGAGACTTTTAAGTGTTGCTTCAGGGAGTCTAGAACAAGCTGTAGATGCTAGCAATTGGATATCCCTACCAATCTTGAAAATTACTTTGGTTACTCTTAGTGTCCTCAGTCTTGGTCAGGGATGAGATAGACCATATAAATTTAGGGCTAATAAGCATTGTATTACCAATTTCTAGACAGAGATGCCTTAAGTGATTAGTATGCCTATGTGCATAGGTGAGCAGGGATCTAACTGAAAGTTTTGAGTTAATAAAGGAGGCGAGCACAAAAATGAAGGCAGAAATGCCAAGTTGTATCCTGCTTTTTAGTTACCAGTAGGCATCAGCAGGCTCACCTTCTGAGTATCTGGAATATGAAGGATGTTCATATGGTGAGAATTCAGGGTCAAACATTCAGGAGTTGTTTCAGTGATTGTGTCTAAGCAAATTCTGTCATGTGACTTTGAAAGCTTCCCACTTTGGTTCTCTGACATCAAAGGCAATATAGAAACCACAGAACCCAGTTACTAAAACACAGGTTCTGAAACCGGGCTGCTGGTTCAAATGTGAGTTCTACCGCATACTGGCTGTGTGACTTTGGGCAAGTTATTTAGATTTTTAGTGCCTCCCGGTTTGCCTATCTCTAAAATGGGTATAGACATTGTATTCATCTCCTAGAGTTGTTGTGTCCCTGCACATAGTGAGGGAATTGCAAAATTTTTTTAAAAATAAAATAAAAAATGTAGAGAGGCAGAGTGAGGCATTTGGCATCATGTTAATACCGGTGATAATTGTTACGGAGTGACTTTTCCTTGTGCTATGGCTCCCAATCAAACTCAGAACAGATAGACTTCTATAGCTGATTTGTTAGTTTTCACACCTGCCACGCAACAGACCCAAACTTCCTGGCCTGTTCTCTAGGGAAGTACAATACCTGTGAGAGGGATGCATGAGTACTGATGACTACAGGTCAAGGCCAGCATGACTGCTATAATTCACAATGCCATTTATGTGAATGAATGGCGGCAGGTATTGGGGTCGGACAGGTTTGAGTGGCCAATACAGTTGGGCTTTATGTCTGAACCTGACAGACTTTGGAATTATTTCTGACAGTGGGAAGAACAACTTGCCCTTTGCCTAAACTCTTGTTATACTAAGTCTGCAGATAATGTTGACATGTTTGTGATAGCTCATCTCATTTATCTAGGAAGCACGAATGTCCATAATTAGCGTCTAATTATTCAACATGTGGCTTATCTTCTTTTATCTCTCCTACTGTCCAGCTTTTGATAGCTTCCATACTGAGTAGCCAAAACCAAATGTGTCCATCTTGCTACTCCCTAATAACTCAGGAAAAGGGACTTTTAGGTTGGGAAACTGCAACCACTGCCCAAAACAAAGAGTTGGGGCTACTGTTGTGTTATACTGAATTTTGCTCCCTGCTAAATAAAAACATTATTCAGAGGTAAAGTACTTGTTAAAGCATAGTAAGGAGGATTTTATTCAGATGCATTATGATAAGTGGAAGGATCACTGCAATGGGATTTTTGCAGTGGAGAATAAGAATAGACTCAGCTGTGAGTACAGTATAGGCAAGTGAAAATTCGTAGTCAAGGAACAGGGTATGGATCAATGGATGGAAATTACTAACGGAAATATCTTGGATGTTAAGAAAAGGGGAGATTCTGTATAAGCTCACCTAACAAATTCTTGCTAAAAATAGGCCAGAGGTAGCACCTGGGGTATGGAAGAGGATGAGGAACCTGATTAGGTATTTAGGGTGACCAGATATCAAGGGTAGGGAGTTTTATTAAACTGACTTAGCAGTAATTTTTGCTAAAACTGAATTTTACAAGGGAGTACATAGATGGTCCTACAATGTTCAGAAAAGTGACTACAATTTGGTAAAAAAGATAATCTTTGTCACTATTTCCTCCTAACTTTTTCATCGAGTTGGTCATCTTTATAGAAGTTTGCTCTGAATTATCAAAGCACTCTTTCCAGAGCTGATGACTCATGGGCTTACTCAGTTCTCTTTCCTTCCTATCCACTAAAACTCATCTGGGCAGCTTGGACTTCTGGATTCCTTAACAAATGGAAATTGTGAGTTGTGTATTGGCCTATTTGATGACAAACTGTCACTACCACCATCTCACCCCACCCCATGCCGTAATGCTTTTGCAGCAGTTTGCCTTGGTGTCTTGCTCGCCTCCATCTCTCCCTTCTGAGACCTGAGGCTGGCTTATGGAAGAGTCCAAATTCTATGGCATGTGACCCAAACAGGCAGCATTAATGCAAGTGATATTTTCAGAATAATAATCTGTCATCAGAAACTAAAGGCAGAATGTAAATTAGCAGCCGATTATACCAGTTTGGTTCACTATATTGGCCTCAATTCAGAAGGTATTGTGCCAGGACTATTATTTAGGAGAATTTGAACAGTATACACTGAAAACTGAATACTTTTGAAATGCTAAGGTGAAATCTTTGTAATTTCTAGTCTCTGTAGCTGGCAGACCAGGCAACCGAATGTGCTTAAGAATTTATTTAAATCAAGTCCTTGATTTTTTTTCCCACATTTAGCACCATATAACCTGAAACACCTATGACAAATTGGTGCTGATTATAATACCCCAAACCATAATTATGAATGCCATAATCTCAAATGTCAAAATCCCAAAAGATCAAATACTTATAAGTCTAAAATACTGAAAATTGCAATCCTGAAATATTAAAATCCTGCCCAGATGAGTTTTAGTGGATAGGAAGGAAAGAGAACTGAGTAAGCCCATGAGTCACCAGCTCTGGAAAGAGTGCTTTGATAATTTAGAGCAAACTTCTAAAGTTAAAATCCCCAAACTATAATTTTCA
Source organism: Dasyprocta punctata (assembly GCA_004363535.1). NCBI lineage: Eukaryota > Metazoa > Chordata > Mammalia > Rodentia > Dasyproctidae > Dasyprocta > Dasyprocta punctata. The sequence continues at coordinate 22,628 of RJWM01003146.1, forward strand.
TTTGGGAAAAAGGCTACAAAAAAGGGACAGAAAGCTAAATTCTGGGGAAAAGGATTCGTGTACTCTTGGCTATATGCAAATTAATTACATCATCTTAGGTGGGATGTTTAGTGATGAAAGAAAAACTAATTATTGATCCTGCAAAAACAGAAAATCCCTTAATTGTAGCAGCTGAACAATAATTAGATTTTTAAATAGACAGCATATACTTACAAAATTTGTGCACCATGATTATTCTTCCAATGCAAATGCAGCAAGCAACTATTTTGAAGATTTTGCAAATGCAAGCACAAACGAAAAACTCATACTGTAAACTAGTATCTCCACATGTCTATTTGTGCCATGTATTTTCATTTGATGTTTTGTGTTGGTGATTTCCCTCGTAGAAAGGCTCTCATGCACAGTGCTGATGTGTTGTCTAGTACTCCTCTGCACAAGATGCTATGATGTGCCTTAGAAAAGAATAGATATATTAGATAGACATTGTTCACCAGGACTACTGAGTGTGAGTTCAAGGTTTATGAAGCAACTATATATATTAAGTAAGCTGTCTTTAAACAGAATCACACATAAAGTGAGGTTATGTGTGATTGATTGATGAAAATGGGAACAAAGTTTGCAAGAACCTAGCCTTGTATTTCTTTCAGGAGCAATGGGTTAGTGTTGGCTAGTTCAGTGTTTGTGGCAACCTTTTAGAATATAGCTATTGCAAACAATAAAAACAGCTATATTTGGAGATTTATATTCCTGCAAGTAATGCTGGAAAGTTTCCAATGAGGCAACTTCTTGAAAACACTTTTTAATGTCAGATTTTTAAAAATTGACTTTATGGTAGATATGCAATAATATGCCATTATCTTTTAATTTGCATTTTTCTCCTTATTCATTATTTCTCATTAAGTATCACACTGAGCTACATTTCCTAGCCTACCCTGGACCCTGACTTTCTTTTTTTGAGACAAGGTCTTGATAAATTGATAAATTGTCTAGACTAGGTTTGAAGTTCTGATCTTCTTGCCTCAGCCTCCCAGAGTGCTGAGATTACAGGTGTCTACACCATCCCCAGTTTGAATATTCTTTTTTTCTGAATTGCTCACTTGAAGTCCTTGACATATTTTCCTATTTTTTTTCTTTTTCTTTCTCTCTCTCTCTCTCTCTCTCTTTTTTTTTTTTTGTTGTCTTTTTGAGACAGTCACGCTACTGCTGTTCGGGCTGGTCTTGAACTCACTTTGTAGCCCAGACTGACCTCGAACTTTCAGTGATCCTCCTGCTTCAGCCTCCTGAGTGCTGGAATTACAAGAGTGTGCCACCATGCCTGGTTTAAAGCACATTTTCAATGGATTGCCTTTTTATGTATTTTCAGAAGTTCTAAAAAAATTATAACCTAAATACTAGATCTTTATCAGTTATAGGTATTCTAGATACTTTTTCTTTGTGGGTTTATTTATTCAGTTTCTTTAAGGTTGATCTTAACAAGTAGAGACTTTTAATTTACAGTACTATTTAATGTATTATAATTCATTTATCATTGCAATTGTGTTCATTCTTTTTATATTTCAAGAAATCTTCTCCTACCCCTCCCTCCAAAAAGATGAAGATAGTCTCCTGTGTTCTTAACTTTTCATTCATGTGGAATGGATATTTGTATAATGTGTAAGATAGTGGTCAAGACCCTCTCCCCCATATGGATAGTCAGTTGACCCAGCACTACTAACTGAAAAGTCCATTTCCCCCACTGTTTTGCATTGTCAGAAACTAAGCTTCAGTCTGCTTGGGTTTTGAGACTCTTTACCCTACGCCATTTGCTCATTTTCCTATCCTCATTTTAATACCATATAGGTTTAATTTTTAGTGTTCCTCTTTATAATAAATATTATATGTAAGACTTTAACTTTGCTCCCCTACCCACTAACACAGAAGAAGATTCATTATGGGTGAGGGTCACTTACAGAATCATTGCGAGGGATGAAGTAACAGAGGCTATCCTGAACTTCTAGGAATGATTCCCAAAGGATTGGGTCACAAGGAAACTTTAAGAGGAAACTGTGTTTTGAAATAGCTGCTGATACACTACCTTGCATGTGTTCAGACAGCCACTTTGGCTAAATCAGGAAGCATGGTTAGACTTGCTGGTCTTAGAACCAAATTTCAACTTCGAAACCACCTTTCCAAATTGAGAAGTCATTATTATTTATAATCCCTGCTGACAAAAAGAGTACCTTCTGCCCTGCTCCTTTTTTTCTACTTAATTCAGTAAAAATTTTACTGAGAACATCAAATGGGTCAAACTTTTAGTCATTCTGGAATCCTTGCTGCAGAGGTATCTTGGAAATACAATTTTTAGTTTTTTCCCTTTGAGATTTAGAATAGCACATTTGAAGGAGATTAGAATAAAAGTTGAATAAATCAGTTTCTAACATCTTTAACATGAAGTAGTGCCAAATTTTTTTTTTCCCCTTTTGTGGCACTGGGGATCAAAGTCACAACCTCATGCCTGCCAGGTGGGTGCTTAAGCCGCTGAGCCAAACTCCCAGCCCTAGTTCTTTGAGACAGGGTTGCACTGTGTAGCTCAGGCTGGCCTTGTGCACACGTTGTAGCACAAGCCATCCTCGAACTCACAACGCTCCTCCTACCTCAGCTTCCCGAGTGCTGGGATTAAAGGCGTGCACCACCAGTCCCGGCTCCAAATTTCTAATAAGATTGAAGCAAACTATATTCCTGGCAGCCATGTATATTTGTGGTTTTATATTGTTGCTTGCTTGATTTTTGTTGGGCTTTTATTTATGAAAAGCTATTTTATTATCATTTTAATTTGTATTTCCATGAATAAAAATGAAGTTGAGTATGTCTTCATACACATATTGGCTATTCGTATTGCTTTTTTTTTCAGATATGCCTGTTTATGACTTTTGTATATTTCCTGTTCTTGTTCTTTGTTATTCTTTGAAATTCTCCATATAATCTGGATAATGGTTCTTTATTGGTTATATGTTTTTTCTGCAAAATTAGAGGAGCTATGTGAGGTCTTTGTTCCTTTGCATTTCTGTAAAGATTTTAAATGTATTTATATTTCTACAATAATTTGTGGGTTTTGATTTCATTTAATCTGCAAATTAAAACTAGGGATAATTGAAATCTTTATAATATTTGTTTTCAAATTTATTAGTATGGTATATTCTGTCATTTATTTAGGTCTTTTTTGTTGTTTGTTTTTTCTTTTTGTACCAGAGATCAAACTCACAACCTCACACTTGTCAGGCAGGTGCTTATGCCACTTAGCTAAATTCCCAGCTTTCTTGTTTTCTGAGACAGGGTCTCACTATGTAGTTCAGGCTAGCTTTAGCCTCACAATGTACCCCAGCCTGGCCTCAAACTTGAGGAGACCCTCCTACTTCAGTCTTCCAAGTGCTTCTATTATAGGTGTGTACTACCATGCCCTGCTATGTAGGTCTTTTTTTAGTGTCCCTCAATAAAATTTGTAATTTTCTATGTAATAGTCTTGCATAACGTGACAGGTTTATTCTTATTATTTCATATATTTGATTTGATTGTATGTGATATATGTTATAATTCTTTATAATTGGGGGTTGAAGTATAGAAATACAATTGCTTTATTTTCTATCCAGGATCTCTGTTACTACATTTGCTTATTATTATCAATCTAATTTAGATTATTATGGATATGAACACAATTATATTATCCAGCAATAATAGTTTTGTTCTTTTAGTAGTCTGAGTAAACATATATTAGAGTTTCCCATGATAGCCTCCATGTCTCTTAGTTTTTGTTATTTTTGTTGTCTTTCTTGTTCTAAAGAATTTGTTTGACTTACTTTTCTATTCACTAATTCTTCTTTTAGCTCTGCCTAATGGAGTTTCTAACTTGATTACTACCATTTTATAGAAATTACACTTGATTCCTTTTCAAATTTGGCACTTCTTTGTATATTTTTATGTTTTCTGCAAATATTTTCAAGTTTGACGTTTGTTTCATTAAACAAACCAAGCAGATTTCTTTTATATTCTATGTTTGGTAGTGCTTTTATCAGAACCGTTAGCGGGTCTGTTGCTAACGTTTCTTTTTCTGCTAAGTCTCAATTTTTTCCCTATGTGCTTTGTGGGTTTTGACTGTAAATTTCTTCTGTACATATGCATATAAATTTGAATGTATGTATTTCTAATTTTTTTTCTGGGATCTAGGACAAAGATGCATTCCTCTGGAGATTTATTTTTGCTTTTGTAAAATATTTGATTCATATCTAATAGGGAATAGAATTTACTGACCTATAGACTATTAACTGTAGTTATTAGGCAAGGAAATATTTGGTCTCCTATTCCTGGAGAAAAATGTGACTGGAATTTTTTCAAGCAAGGCACTGTTCTGTGTTTTGTGAGGACTGCTTATTAAGTAATTCTGTTCTATAATTTGAGGAAATAGGATTTTGTTCTTTCAAAGGAAAAGAATAAATTATATCTGGGTTCATGTGACAATGTGACAACTGTCTAGCTATAGGGATCATTTTTATTCTAGACCCTGCCCCATAATTGTTATGATATCTCATTTTCAGATAAATTTCAGCAAAAGTGCTTATAATCTGGTGGAATCAAGAATAATCACTTGATCATTAAAGAGATTTGGCAGTGTCAAATGAAAATGACTTTTCTTTTTTGGTCTGGAAAAAGAAATTAATAAATTCCCCCTGAGTTTTAGTGCTATCATGCCATCTTTATTATAAGATTTAACTAATATTTATTACTTACTAACATTCCCCCCATCAATTTATCACAACAAATTTAAACATGCATAAAAGTGAAAAGGCATTTACTGTGAATAATAGTACACCATCACTAAGATTCTATATAGTGTTTTAAAATCACTTTAAAGGGATGGGAGTGTAGCTCAATAGCAGAGTGCTGGCATAACATGTGGGAGGCCTTGAGTTTGCTCTTCAGCATTGAAAAAAAATTGCTTTATTACCTATCTATTTGTCCATCTCTTTTTTTAGATGCATAAACTCATTTTATTTTGTGATGCATTTTAAAGTAAGTTGCAGAGACTAGCACATAACATCCATAAATACTTTATTCAGTAGGCATATCATTAACTGAAGCTCAGAATTTATTTATTTATCTTTTTGAGATAAATTTTATATCCTGTGATGTTCACATATCTTAAATGTAACACTCAATGAGTTTTTATTAATGTATATACTCCAATCTAACCAAGACAAGAGCATTACCATCACCTTAGCAAGTTCTCTTCAGCCCCTCCTCAGGGTATTCTGAGTTTCCTCCGATAGATTAGTTTTGTCTTCTCAAGGAGCTTGTATAAATGGACTCAGGCTGTCTGTATTCTTTCCAAAAAAAACTTTCTTATTTTGCAGCAATTATAGATTCTTGGTTCTTTCTTTCTTTCTTTTTCTCTTTCTTTCTTTCTTTCTTTCTTTCTTTCTTTCTTTCTTTCTCTTTCTTCCTCTCTCTCTCTCTCTCTCTCTCTCTCTCTCTCTCTCTCTCTCTCTCTCTCTCTCTCTCTCTCTCTCTCTCTCTCTCTCTCTCTCTCTCTCTCTCTCTCTCTCTCTCTCTCTCTTTCTTTTTTCTTTTTGAGACAGGGTTTGACTATGCAGCTCAGGCTGGCCTTTCACTCACTTTGTAACCCAGGCTGGTCTTGAACTCACGGTGATCCTCCTGCCTCAGCCTCCCAAGTTCTGGGGTTATAGGCATGTGCCACCACTCCCAGCTTCTTGGTCCTTTCTTCATCATGAATTTAGTATATGTGCTGCCAAAGCAAACACTTTACATCATGGTAAACCTAATATAACATCAAAAAATTGTTAAGTCAAACCACGAAAGTCAGGGACTATCTGTACTCTGGGTGTAGTTGTTTCCAATAGTACCTTTCTGCATGACTCTAGTACATTATCACAAGTAGGAAATTCACATTGATATGACCCATCCATATTTTGCACATCTCAGCAGTTTAACATGCAGGGGTGTGTGTGTGTGTCTAGCTCAGGGGAATTTTATTGCATGTGAAAACTCATATGACCAGCAGCATGGACTAGATTTAGAACCAGCTCCCTTACAAGAATCTTCTGTGCTCCTCTTTGCTAGCCGCAGCTGCTTCCTTCCTTTACCTACAATGTTTGACAGCCACAAATCTTTTCTCCATCTCTATAATTTTGCTATTTCAATAATGTTATGTAAGAGAAATCATGAACAATGTAATCTTTTTAGGATTGTCTTTTCTTACTTGGTAAAATTCCGCAGAGATTCTTCCAGGATATTGTGTGTGTCGATAGTATTTTTTTAGGACTGAGTAGTGTTTCATGAATGTTTGTACCACATTCTATTTAATAAAGTCAGTCTTTGAAGGACATTTTAGTTATTTCTACCTACTGGCTATAATAAAAAAAAATGTGGGTTTTTGTGTGAGTATAAATTTTCATTTTTTGGGGATGTCTGTATTAAATCAATGGGTCATATGGTAAGCAAATGTTTAGTTTCATTTGTTTGTTTTTGCATTTTTATTGTGGTAAAATATATATAACATAAAATTTGGCCCTTTAATTATTTCTAAGTATATTATATAATGATACTAATTACATTCATAATCTGAGAAACCATCACTAGTAGCTATTTCAAAACTTTTTCATCACCCCAAGTAGAAACTTTCAAAAAGCAACAACTCTCTATTTTCCCTTCTCCGTAGCTGCCAGTATGCTCCAATCTACTTTCTGTCTTTATAAATTTGCCATTCTAGATATTTTATAGAAGTAGAGACATATATTTATTATTTAGTGTTTGGTTTATTTCACTTAGCATATATTTTCAAGATTCACCCATTTTGCAGAGTGTACCAGAAAGTCATTTCTTCTTATGATCAAAATTCCATTGTGTGTATGCCGCCTTTTGTTCATTCTTCTGCTGATGAACATGTGGGCTCTGAAAACCTGTTGGCTACTATGAATATTGTTCCAGTGAACATTGCATATATGTATTTGAATCACTATTTTTAATTCTTTTAGATATATCCCTAGGAGTGGAATTGCTGAGTCGTACAGTAAGTCTATGTTAAGATCTCTGAAGAATTTTTTAGGCAGAGTTTCCCTGTGTAGTTCAGGTTGGCCTTGAATTCATTATGTAGTCTAGGCTGGCTTTGAGCTTGCAGTGATCCTCCTGCCCCAGCCTCCTTTTTGAAGATTTTTGTGTGAACATAGTTTTAATTTCTCTGGAATAAACTTCCAGGAGTGTACCTCCTAATAGTAATCATTTGCTTAGTTATATAAGAAACTACCATGCTGTTTTGCAGAGTGGCTGTACTGTTTTGTGGTCTCACCAGCAATGTACCAGTAATCTGCTTTTTCTGCAATCTTGCCACCATATAATGTTACCATTTTTTAAAAAGAAGCTATTTTGTTAGGTGTTCAGACATATCTTTTTGTAATTTTAATTTGTATTAGCCTAGTGCCTATTGGTGTTGAATGTTTGTCCTGTACTTGTTTACCTTCTGTGTATTCCTTTTAGTAAAATATCTTTTCAGGTCTTTTGACCATTTTAAAATTGACTTTTTAAAAAATTATTGAGTTTTTATTTTATTTTTTATTTTTATTTTTGGTACCAGGGATCGAACTCACAACCTTGTGCCTGCCAGACAGGTGCTTAGGCTGCTGATCGAAATCCCCAGCACTATTTTGGAGATAGAGTCTCACTATGTAGCTCAGGCTGGCCTTGAGCTCACTTTGTAGCCCAGGCTGGTCTCGAACTCAAAACAATCCTCCTGCCTCAGTCTCCTGAGTAAAATTACTGAGTTTTGAGAGCTGTTTATATATTTTAGATACAAATAACTTGTTGGTTAGTGGTTTGCAAATATATTCTTCTAATATGTAGGTTGTCATTTCATCCTCTTCAATCTTTCCAGAATAAAAGTTCTTTCTAAAAATAGTTGAGATGATTTACATAGCACATAATTAATCTATTTAACTGCACAACTCAGTTTTTAGCACACTCACAGATATGTGCAACCATTATCACAGTCAATTACAAAACTTTTTCATCAACTCAGAATGAAACTCTGTACTTTTAGCTACTGCCTTCCTCCAACTAATCCTCATTCCCCAAAAGCAACAGCAAATCTACTTTCTGCTTCTGTAGATTTTCCTGTTCTGGACTTTCATAAGTGAAATTATAACATGTAGACTTTTATGACAGGCTTCTTTCATTTAGCATATTATTTTCAAGGTTCATCAAAGGTGCAGCATCTCTCAGTACTATTATTTTTGATTTTTATGTTTTCATTAGTACTGTACATGTTTTTAGTACAAAATAACTACACTCCTTGTTGGGGGTTGGTGCATGTACATAATATGTCTTAATTCTTTGTTTTAATTCTCTTCTCCTCCATTCCCTCTACCTCTCTGCCTTTCCCCCATCTCTTGGTCCTTTACCTTTTGCAAAAATGATCTCTCCCTTTTTCCTGTTACTTATATATTATCTTTATGACTAGGTCTAATCTCATGATTAGACATACTACATTTTCTAAATTCACTCATACATCATTGAACATTTGGGTTGTTTTCCTTTTTTGGTTATTATGAACAATGGCTCTCTAAGCACTTATGTATTTTGTGTGGATGTCTAATATCATTTTTTTTTGCATTTATATCCAGGAGTAGAATTGCTGGGCCATATGATAATTTTGGTAATCATTTAAAGAAGTACCAGGCTTTTAATCTATAGTTAAAGAGCAAAAGTTTTTAATTTTGATGAGGTGCAGTTTATGGATTTTCCTTTTATGGGTCCTGCTGCTAATGCTAAGTTTAAATTTCTTCTTAGGTTTCAGGAGATTTTCTTTTTTTTTCTAAAGTCCTTATAGTTTTATGTTTTACCTTTAAATCTGTAAACAGTTTTGAGTTAATTTTTGTATAATATGATTGTTTGAGGTTCTTTTTTCTTTGGTCTATGGATATAGAATCTTTCTAGCACTATTTATTGAAAAGCTTATCCTTCCTTTATCTGACTGCTTGTGTACCTTTCTAAGAGTCAGTTCGATGTATTCTTATGGAAGTATTTCTGATCTCTCTAATCTGTTCCACTGATATCCATGTTTATTTTGATGACCATGCCATAATTTTTTGGTTACTTTAATCATAAGGCCTTAATCCTAATAATTCCTCTCACATTGTTCTTCCTTTTAAAAATGTTTTAACTATTTTGTGCTTTGAATTTCCATATAAAGTTTAAAATAACCTGTGTGTACGCTAAATCCTTGGTGAAATTTTGACAGAAGCTGTGTTAACTCTATAGATCAACTACAACACTGAATTTTCCAATGCATGAGCAGGGCTTCTCTCTCCTTATTCATTTAGGTCTTTGATTTTTTTTTAAAGAATCACATTATAAATTTATTTGGCCTGAGATAAGTATAAGAACAACAGATAAGGAATCTACAACTACCCAATCAGGGGAATGATTAACAAAAAGTGGCCCCATTAAAAATTAAAAGGTCAGTTGTATCCACCTAGCCAAACAAAACTATTAATACAAATAAAAACAGGTGGCTTCCAGGAAGATGTCAGTTCAGTAAGCAGCAGAGTAAACAGCATCTCCAAGACATACAGTCTAGATGCTGGAATATAGTATCATGGGGAAGACAAGAAGGAAGGAAGTGGGTCCCTTGGACTCAGGAAGAATCGAAAGTGAGAATTGAAGACCACAGAAAGAGTAAAAAGAAAAACTTAAATGAAGAAGGCAGTGGCTGGCAGCACCTTTGCCTGGAGCCAGACTCACTGTGAGAGAGGAGCTGTTGCAACCTGGGGACACACGATCAAGGTGACAGTGCCAGGTGACCCTGGAGGCCTCTGCAGAGAGAGGCAGCATTGGAGGGGAGTGGCAGTGGATAGAAGCAGTGGATCTGGAAGACTGCACTGGCTGGAGGTGAGTGCAGAGGATTTGATCCTCCTGTGGGAGACAGCGATTAGCCAGGAGCCATTTTGGAGTGGGACTGAATAAGCCCAGAACCAGAACTGCTGCTGGCTTTCTCCAGCAGCTCCAGCCTGGGCACAGGCCTGTGGAAATTGCTCGACTGAGCCCCATCCCTGCAAGCATTCTATTGGCCATCTTGGAGGTTCCTTATGGGTAGTCAGTTTGGGCGCAGTGGCTGGACCCACCCCCATGCACACTCCAGGGGTGGTAGTGGAGGATCACAGCCAGTGACCAGCTCAGGTCCATAGGCAGCGGCCAGCCCTGCCCCTGTGTGCACTCTACCAGCCACTGGGGAGCCAACACAGGCTGAGAAAAGCAGCAGACAGCCCTACATCTGTGCACCAATGGCCACCATCAGATACCCATAGCCAGCACTGGCTAGAAGAACCAAACAGTCTCACTTCAGAGAAGCTGTAGCTAATGCAGGAAGTGCCTGGGAACCCAGCGCCTACTTGTTCAGAAGAATTCAGGAATATGTCAAGATGAAGCAAAAGGCAATCTTTGGCCTGCAATCCAAGGAGAGCAAGTCCAGGAGATGCAAACATGGAAGAGATCGGGAATCCCACACCTGAAGTTTCTGAAGCAATGGCAACTGAAGTAAAGAAACAACTTCATGAGGCTATAAAAGAAATTAGAACAGAAATACTAACTCAGGTAAAAGAAGAGATGAAAAACAGAATAGAAGAATTGCTAAACATCTCTAAAGAAGACATAGATAAAAAAATGGAGGAGCATAGGAAAATGAGGGAAACCTTGAACGAACAATGCAAAAAAGATATAGAATACATGAAACAGATTCAAAGAGATAGCCACTTGAAAGAAACTGAAGATAGACTTTCAAATCTTGAAGATAGGTTTGCAGCTTGTAATTGCAAATGGAAAGATCTCTTAAAAATAACAAGGAACCTGGAAGTAACAATTCAATGGCTGCAAGACAACCCAAAGAGACATAACTTAAGAATAAAAGGTGTGAGTGAAAAAGCAGGGGTCAATACAAATCAAATTAAAAGTCTGTTTACAGAAATAATATCAAAAAACTTCTCAAGCATGAGAAAAGGAAGTGACATTCAGATAAGTGAAGCATACAGAACTCCAGCTAGCCATAACCAAAATAAATCTACATTTAGACATAAAATAATCAAGATCCCAGAAATTCAACACAAGAACAGAATATTAAAAGCTGTTAGTGAAAAGAAATAGATCACCTGTAAAGGAAAACCCATTAGAATCACGACAGACTTCTCAACACAAACTATCAAGTCAAGAAGAGCTTGGAGTGAAGTATTTCAAGTCCTGAGAGAAAACAACTTCCAACCTGGATTGATGTACCCTGCAAAACTATCTTTCAAAATTAATGGAGAAACAAGATACTTTCATGATGAAGAACAATTGAAGGAATTCATGACCACCAAACAAACCCTACAAAGAATACTGAAAGACATTCTAGAGAGGGATGAAAAATAAAGACCACAGCTCCAGGAACAGTGGCACAGGGGTATCACCAATCAGGGCAGACAATTGAATGGAAAGGAAATGTAGGCAGCCAATGGCAGGAAAATAGCATGGCAGAGATGAGGCAGTGCATGTTGGCCATAACTGTTAATGTAGATGGCCTCAATTCACTAATAAAAAGAAACACAGGCAGAGTGGATCAGGAGACATGATCCATCAACATGCTTTATACAAGAAACACATTTAAGTTGAATGGGAGTTCATAGACTGAAAGTCAAAGGAGAGAGAACCATGCTTTATGTGACAGGGAACCAGAAAGAAGTGGGGGTAGCTTGCCCATTAGCTGCAGAGTGGACAAGCAAGACATAGCATTTTTATATGATGCAAAACTACTCAATTTTAAAGAAAGATAATCTCGAGGCTCTTGTAAGTAAATGGATAAAACTTGAGATCATGATCATGGATGAAATGATTCAGAGTCACATGGGTGAACTTCGTGTTGTCTCCCTAGTATTAAAAAATGAAAGGGGTTAGTGGTATCCAAAATACATAATACATATTATGAAAGTGAAAGGGGAGGAAATGTCTAAAAAGTGAAGGCAGTGGCCATTGTTAATCTATTATCATGATTTGAATCCTATATTGTTTTAATTGTTCTGTTTAGTTTGGTTTTATTCTGTTTTGGTTGTCTAATTTTATTATATTTGATGGCATGGATAGTTATTTCAAAGATAGCAGAATACATTTTGGTAGCCATTATTGATTTCCTATTATCTTGTTTTGAAGCCCTATGTTGCTGTCATTGTTTTGTTTTGAGTGATTTTATTCTATTTCAATTTATTTGATTGTATTATGTCTGATGATATAGGCAACTCCTTGGGGGATAGCAAGAGGCATTATGGTCACCACTGTTGTTTTACTATTATTTTGAAGTCCTGTATTTCTTCCATTGTTTTGTTTTAATTGGTTTTATTCTGTATTATTTTGTTTGATTTTATTGTGCCTGATGGCATGGGCAGTTATTTTGAAGATTACAAGAGACATTATGGTAGCCAATATTGTTTTCCTTTTACCTTTTTTTGAAGTTATGTACCATGTTCATTGTTTTGTTTTGATTGACTCTATTCTGTTTTATTTCATTTGATTTTATTCTTTTCAAAATAAATTTAAAAAAAAACAAACAGGACTGAGGATATAGATCAGCGGCACAAGTGCCTGCCTGGTAAGCACAAGGTCATGAGTTCGATCCCCAGTACAAATAATAAATAAATAAAGAAATAAAAACAAAAACAAAAATCCACATAAACTATTTCTTCTAAAGCAATTATATCAATCTCCTTCCATAACCTCTGCTATATAAAACTTCTGTACCTCATGGGAAGCTTATTAGATGAAAAACAGCAGGAGGCAGTCACCTTATCCTATTAATGGAACATTTCTAAGATTTTCTTATATTTTTTTCCCGCAACTACAATTCTCATAGTTTTATAATAGCAACAATTTAGGTTATTCTTCACAGTCAAATGTAATGATAACCATGAAAATATTCCTCACAGAAGTTTGGTTACCACCTATGGTTATCATTGCCAAAAATAAAAGGGAAAAATTGAAACAAAATCCCTTCAAGGTTTGCTTTATTTGTCTACTTCTTTTTGAGATGGGCTTACTATCTTGCTGAGGCTGGCCTCAAATTTCTGGACTCAAATGACCCTCTGCTGGGCATACTGACCCATACCTATAATTCTAGCACTTAGGAGGCTAAAGCAGGAAGATGGAGAGTTTGAGGCCAGCCTGGGCTACATAGTAAGTTCAAGGCCAGCTTGGACTATATAGCAAGATTCTGTCTCAAAAAACCAAACCAAACAAAAAACAAAAGGTGAATATATATATATTAGAATTAAGTACATTATAAACATTTTTAAGCTACTACCTCATTTTCATTAAAACAAAGCTCACTACTATTTTAGTTAACAATTTTGATTATCTGATTTTGTCTTCTTTTCCAAAGGTAGAGTATGAAAGTTCTTACCAGGTATTCCCACATGTCCATGCAACAGAAAACTGCATCAGGTATCTATTTCTTAGCTTTCCATGTTTGCATTGATGTGTATATTTTACAAAATTTTCCTTTCGGACTGAGAAATTATATGTGCTTTATGGTCTTCTAAAACTGGAACATCGTTCATCAGAGTATAGACCTAGCCTACTGTTTCATCTACAAACTGGGCTTGACTGCTTCCATGGATATAGTGCACATGTTTGGTGTGGATATTCTTCTGAACATATTGTGGTCATCACACGGTTCCACATTTGACTAGATGTGATGGCAAGCACAAAATACAGAGCTGTTGCCCATTTACAAGTTTCCCTTGCTGGCCTCTGCAAAAGCCTGTCCAGTGCTATTAAAGAGAAATTGCATATTGCTTCTTTGAAAATACACAAGTCCATCAATAACAGCCAAAAGCTATCCTAACAAAAGCACAATTCGGAGGTCTAATCACTCTTACATTGACATCAGTTCTGTCTGTGACTGGCCGATCTGGTCAGTTGATAAACTCCGCACCTGCTGCTCATATGTACCACCTCATTTGAGTCTCCCTTTTGCAGGAAAGTTGAGGAACATTGGAGCTGAATTCAAGTTTAGCATCTGAAACACATCAGAGCCTTCATCAAAATCCACCATGGCAAAAAATATCTTGTTGGTGGATGCACTAGAATGTCGCCAAGAGTTTGCCAGGGTCTGGAATTCTTCACCTTACTTGCAAGCAGCACACTGCCTGTGAAGCTGAGGAGCTGTGAACATGACAGTAATGGAGCAGTTTCTCCACAGGGCTTTAACAAAGTGCCAGAACTTGTCTCCATTCATTGTTTTTAAAAGTGTTTCACTGGTGCACTCCATCAGCTAACTAATCTTTTCTGATAACACCAATTCCTTGCTTTGGGCAGAGGCCAGCAAGGGAACCCTGTAAATGGCCAGCAGTGCCACCACACAGATCACAGAAACACCCCCAAACCACCTGCACACTGCTGTGTTCACCCCTCTCCATCTTTTATTTTTTGCATTTCACAATTTTCAGGAGACTGACCTGGATATGTTTTGTAAGAATTATTCTGAAGTATTTTATTTTTTCTTAAGTAACTAAATTATACTTTAAAAACTTTTAGTTTTATATGATCATACTATAAGGAATTTATAAACAGCATTAAATTTTCCTTTTAAAATTTATTTCTTCTATTGTCAGTAATTACTGTATTCCATCCTATAGGACCTGCATTAAACAGAAAATAGAGGTTACAGAAATCTGAGATCATTTGAACAATTTGCCTCTGTGGGTCAAATTGTTTGATTGGTTCTTTAGTCCACATAGGTTTTGGTATTGTAGATACTACTTACCTGTATTCATCACTTTCTTATCAGTAGGACAATGGACCTGATATCCACAATTTAAAAGAGGAGAGGTTTATGTTGACTCATAGTCTCAAAGGATTGAGTCCATGTGTGGTCAACTGTCTCCAAGGCAGAAATCGCATGGTGGAAGAGCATGGCAGAGTCAAGCTTCTCAACCCATGGAAGCCAGGAAGCAGGGAGAACAGGAAGGGCTGGGGACAAGAATATACTCATTAGGATAAATTTGAGTCCTTTGTATAAAAATGGATGGGTCCAGAAAGGGCCCATTCTTGTTCTCCTCCGGGGTCCATGTGGTCACCCAGTCCCTGAGGGACTATTGGTTTACAGAGTGTGATCATATTAAACCTGAGCACTTTGCATCAATTAAATTCTTGTGGGAAAACACAAAAATGTAAGCAAGAGAGCAAATAAATATTTAAATGTACACCGTCAGATGACAATAAGGGTTATGAAGAAATGAAAAGGAATGAAAATTTTCCTTTCCTAATTTATTATATACTTATGCTGTGTTTGTCAGGGTTGTTGTCTTTCAAATTCTGAACTTTGCTTGGTGTCTGTATAATGCATTTTAATATCTTATGGTACATAGTAAGTATCTAGGTCCTGCCTGCCCAAGAATATTGAGAGATCACTGAGGGTAGAATCCACATACTGTACATTTCTTGCCTGTTTCAGTGTTGCCTAGCACAGGCCGCTCTGCAGGATTTCAATTACTACTTGGTCGATTGGTTGTAAAAATGCTTAAAGTACAGGTGCCACTGACAACCAGTCAAAAGCACTGTCTGTGAATACAAATGTCACACATCAAGAGAGGTGACTCCAAAAATGAAAATACTCACCATTAAATTTAACAGAGATCTGTGTTCAGCTCTTGTCTAGTTCAAATAAAAACTTGAGACTATCAATCAGTATAACTCTTAGAGTTAATCTTAGCTTACATATTGTCTTTAAATGAATTGTGACTTAGTGAGAATCATTATTTTGATAAACTGTAGAAACCTGTGGACATAAATCATGCACCACCTCTGCTTTCAGACCATATCTCAGATGTATTCAATTGAAGCATTTCTCCCTGAATATTTGTACTAAAATATAGTAAAAGTCAGGTGTGGTAGCACATGCTGCCTATGATCCCTGCACTTGGGAGACTGAAGTAGGAGCATTGCCACATTGCC